>JBAIZZ010000282.1:44279-79767 GCA_037355905.1 Heliconius aoede
AACTATTTATATGGCAGTGTTGTTATTTCAAAAGTGACAAAATCTCTAGGGAATTAAATGTCTTAGTTAAGCTTTGAAACGGGTAAATGATATCAAAACTTTTAGTAATTTACAATATATTATTATAAAAGGGGATCATGGTAGGATACCTATTATAATAAAAGTTTCGAAAGTTTCAGAATTTGATTTCACACAGAGATAGTTACGTAAATATTTATATATTATTTACTAACACATCGCTCAATTTTTGAGACATCATGTGTTGATTGGCGGAACTCAACGCCGCGCTTTATTGTCTAATAGAAACTAGAAAATTAGAATGATTCATTCATTCGAATGGGAATCGTTGCGATTACAGCTGAAACTTATGAATATTCTCTCAGAGAATGCTCTTGGGGGGAAAACATGAAAGTGAAAGAAAAACTAATATGAATTTTTTTTTTTTTAAGAAATGCTTATTTATAGAAAATAAAGAAAAGATCGAAGTTACTAAAATCTCAATGGGATTTTTAGTAACTGTTTCCGTAACGGAAACGTAACGGTAATAAAATTACATTTTATCACTACTTTAAACGAAAGATATGTCGGAAACGAACATTAGCATTTGTTTGGATGCCTATAGTGCCTTCGGAAAACATTCTCGTATGCGTTCAAATAGAAGCCAACTCGTACTTGACTAAAATTACTTAAATTCGTGATGTCTATATAGATTAATTGGTTTCAACGCTTAAAAAATATGTTAGCGGTTAGCATATTTTTAAAGGGATAAGATATTCTAAATTAAAAAATACTATTTCACAAATATTACAAAATATACAGATATATATATATATATATATATATATATATATATATAGAAAAAATATATACATAAGTTATAATCTCAATCCACTCTACTATAATATAATAAAACTTTAATTGACCATAAACGCTATAGTTCAACTTACTGTTTGACCGAACTCAACTTCGACTTCTTAGCAACTTGAAGTTTATTGAAATATTGTATCCAGCTTGAATTTCAAGTAATATCGGGGTGAGCTGGTATCAAAACTTAAGGCTGTTATGGCAGTGCTATTCAGACGTAACTAGGTAATTTTTAAAGTAAAAAATCTAAATATTATACTTAACCCGCCATATTATTTTTTAAGACCGGTGGCTCGAAAAAGTCGTATAACTTTTTTTTAGGCGCTATCGATGAGTGTTGAGATTTCGAGTACCCGCAGTTACCTCTCTCCAAATAAAAAATATATATATATATCTCCATAAAATCAAATAGCTAACAATAATAAAGTATTTGTGTAAGATAACCTGTCACATTAAGAAAACCGTTTAAGTGGAAGTCGGACTTACCCACCCAACCTTCCGTACCAAATTCAGGATTGTATGTCAACAGAAAGTACATCTTATAAAAATTGATATTGGGAAAAAAAGTTACCATCATATAGAAAATATTATGTTTTTTTTCAGGCGTTAAGCAGCATACTTGTAAACATATCACAAAAATTTGATTACATTGTCGGGGTGAATATAGCGATGAATAATTTAATATAGTAGCTTATTGACGCGTTTGTAACGCAATTGGGATGTACGAACTCGTATATAAAAAATTATTCTCAATGGTAAGATAACGGGTTCAAATTATTAGATAAAAAATTAAATAAAATAAAAAAAGCACCATATAAATAAATTTCCATTTCTTCGCTCTGGTGTCTATATATATATATATATATATATATATATATACGAAGAAAAGGATATTTATGATTAGATACGATTTTTGTAAATAGCAAAACCGTTAAGGAACAACGATACCTACTCTAGAGGTTTTCACTCCACGTTTTATATTTGTATGTAAATTTAATTAAATCTTTTAAGCATGGAGGGTAGGTACACCTATAATACCATGTAAATGAGAATTCCTAGTATAAAGCTCATGATAGTATATAATATCTCCCGGCGAGTTTTGAAAGTATTGCGTTGAGGGGCGCAACTCAAAGGTTCAGTTTTATTTGACCTGGTCGAGACTCGGAACAGTCTAATGTTCAATCCAGAAATTTTAGTAACATATAAAAAAAAATTAAAAATTTTAATCATGTCTAAAGAAGAAAAAATCATGTCTGTCAAGAAATAACCCCCAAATTTGTATACGAACATACATACATATGTCCAATAAATATAAAATGAGTATGATTAATGACATACGACCCAACAGCTACTTTGATGAATGAATCGACGGACGACGTCAATATTGCTAATTAGTTATTAACAGTTACATACGGCTTTGTGCGGGTACTATTGTGCAGGTTATAACGAATTCGATTTCTTAGCACGAGGCAAAATATATGAGGAAACAATTATTTTTCTTAAATACGTTTATTGAAATAAGATACATATGAAAGAAATTAAAGGAGGTGCGATAGGGGTAAGTATACTATAATAACATAACCATAAGTATATGTAGATACGTGAAGGAATAAGGGATTTGTCTCTAGACATCCCGCTTGGTTCAAAAGAGATGTGATTGCATTATTTTAAAGACTATTTATTAACTCTCATAGCGTATGTTGCGTTGCGAGCTGTTGCGTCGCGCTCGATTTGTATTCGGCTAATCTTGCGGCCAGTTGTAGTGCAGGGACAGAAACGTGCCACTGTGTACGCGACTACTTGTAAATTCGATTCAACGAAATGAAATATTTAATATTTTCGTTTTATCCCTCTGGTAACTAGCTGAAAAAATAACATGTATACAGATATTTATAATAATATATGTAGAGATATATATTATTATTATATCTACATACAAAATATATTCGCTAAATAAGCTCTTCAGCTAATTAAACACACACCGACCAGTTCTTAAATATATGTTCTTAAATACATATATGTATGATATTTTTTAAAATATTATGAGCTTTTCATTAGATAACCTTGTAATGTTTCCAACCGTATTGAAAGCTCTTAATATGAAAATTTTTAAATAACTTTTTCTATGAAGGCTACAAATTAAATTGCAAGTGCAGTTGGATTTTATTTTATGGTGTCGCACATTTAAAATCAAAATGTATTAAAATATTTAGCGTGTGACTGTGTGTCCCATCAAAATGAACGTGTTAAAAAATATTTTACCGTTGTAACCTTTATTTAATTTTAATTAGATAGCCCCGACATATGGTGGAACTCAACACCGCGCTTTGTAGTAGTAGAGAAGTAAAAACAATTCGTTCGCCCGATTTAGAAATCGTTTCCATACTTACAAATATATATATTTGATAGATATGTACCAATTAAGTTTAATTAGACATGCCCACGGTTCATTGAAGCTACAGCCTACTTTATGAGAGTGGCTTAGTTCAAGTGCTCAGTTTAGAAACTCTATATTACATATCTATCTGCTCTATATCATAATATCTGGAATTAACTATTAATATTTTTAACTATTTATACTTACCAATTATTACGGATTTAAATGTCAAATAACTTAATGTTTAGTAATTGTTATATATTTGATCATAATTTATATTAAATTCACAATAAAAAGAAAACAATAGTTTGAGGTCAACAGTGGCGAAGCAAAGCGTGACTGTAAACGCAACATGTTTTGTCAATTACCACTAGAAGAAATAAAACATTTATTATTTTCATTTTCTCACCAATGCCTCCAGAATTCGGCGAAAAGTGTAGTAAGTACTGAGAAATTCAATGCTAAAATATTAAAATCCCCACTCCGCATCCAAATACGAAATGCGGCGTGCTTAGTACCGGAACTTAACACCGTTCTATGGCTTTTGCTGGGACAAGAAAATGAAATAATTCATTCTCCCGAGTTGAAATCGAACCTCACAAACGTTACTCTTACTGTGAGGCGCTGTGCCGTCACGCTACGATGGCCTAAAATTTGTACGAGTCTATATAAAATTAAATAAACTTGAATTCTTTCAGTAACAATAATTGCTTCAAATTTGAATAATGAAAAAAGATACAAAATGGATATTTTTTGTATCTAAGCAGAATGTATGTAAATTTCCTTCCAATGTTGTCATAAAAACAACCGCCCAACAGATTTTTGTACAAAAAAAAAAACATTTTTCCGTATAACTTTTCATGTTTCTAGAGATAAGGTTGCAAATCCCTAATTAACGTTCCACGGAAAAATTACCTTTGAATTTTTCGCTCAGAAGAACTTCTTTTGTCTCAGAAGAAATATTTTTTTTTAGTTTCACGCTTTATCTCGGCGTTGAGTTCCGCTCAAAACTCAAAATCTCAAGAATTCGAAGCTAAGATACGGGCTAAAATTTGTACTGTTATAACAGTCATATAAGTTCTACCCCAACTGAAATTGGAACCCGCAATCATCTCTTAATACACAAAGCTTCTACACCACAATTGTAAACAAAGCTTTCCTACTAACTGTTATAGGTATTTAAGTGAGTCCATTATACCACTCCCACTCCAAGTCCTCTAGTCAGGAAGACTTCAATAATTGATTTCTCAAATTGATTTTGAGTGTTCTGATAAAAGTGTTTTATTTTAAATTCAAAAATTAAATCTGCTTCATGGCATATCCCACACACAGCAGAGTAGATAGAGGGAACCTAGTGTTAAGACACTCCGTTCATCCGTTCCATTTTCAGTGGCGAAACGCAACATCTCCTCGACCGGGTACCGAACCCACAACCAGTCGGGTTTTAAAGTAACACTTTGTGCCACCATTCATCAATAGTTTATATAGTATACTATATTTATAACTCTATAAAAATGTTTTAAATGTAATATACTAGATTCGAATTTGAAAGAATTCGTTTCCAAAACTTGTAAACACTATGAAGAAATATATAATTCAACGTACAACGTCCCACAAACAAAAGTTGACATCAATCAATCAACTGAGAAATTGTTATCAAATAACAGGCTTTAGTTACTTTATTCACTAATTGCCGTATGTTTGTTTGTGTTCATGCCAAACGCTAATGAACTAACATGAGTTGTATAACTGGGGAACTGTTGGTTAGTTATTTTGGACTTTGATAGATTTTACTTTATTTATATAAAGCTCAAAAGCTCTTTCTACTATTTTATTGGTACGAATAGACTACACAGTACACTCAGTGTATGCGTCAAGTATCTCTGTATGAAATCTGGCCAGTGGTTGTTTCTATTTGCATACCAAGTGTCTAGTGTACAGTTGAAAGTTTCCCGAGTAGGTGCACTGCACTGCGTACAAAAGACGCATCAATTTGCGTGTGAACAGCTCCAACACAATTTAAATTTCCATTTACGCGTTTCCTGGCGGAACTCAACGCCGCACTTTGCTTTTACATCGTATACACGTAAATAAATATATCACAGTGACACCTTTATGCCGCTGCACCGCGACCGCCTCTCCGGATCTTTTACCTACCCGATTCCTGATTCCCGATCGAGTGGACATCGAACCCACAACGCTCGCGTTAAAGTCAGATCCTAATGCCTATTCGCCACGACGGCCTCTTGTAAATATAAAATTTCTTATGAATATAAAATATCAATAATTTTCTTATCGTGATCACATATCCGTATACGTGTCCAATATGGAAAATATCCATTTTGTAGTACTAAAATCTGTTTATTTAGGTCCATTCCATGTAAGTGAATTGGAAGCAAAGTTTTATATACAAAATTGATGTAGCCTTTGGGTTCTGAATTCAATTCCTGGAGAAAAAACATGTTTCATAACTTTCCAGTGTTTTGTAAATGGAATTTTTATTCCTTGGTACACATGCGCTTGACTGAGGCTTTAGTGGAATAGAGTCAGGTAACAAGATAAATCGCGGCGTTGAGTTAACGACTAGGCATGTAAAATCTTGAAATAAAAAAAAATAATAATATACGATGCACGTGCGCCCGCAACATGATGAAGGTCGCAAGTTCATTTCCAGCCTTGAGGTGAAGTGCTATGTATACGCAACACTTGAAACCTCTAGGGAACTGTGAATCACGAGGCCATTGTGAGTATTTGAGCGCAAGTAAACAATAGTAGTAGAAATGAAACAATGGGGAGCGTTGTTTTCAAATACTTTTAAGTTATTATTAGAAAGCTTTTAAGCATCGAATATGTAGTACAATGAATGTTTTGTTGTTTATATAAAATACATTACAGTTTATCCAAATGGAATTGGCTGAGAAGTATATGATATAATGGGTTATATCGAAACTATTAACTTACGCTCCAATGCCGCGAGTGTGATTATAAAAGGGACGGTTGTCTGTGGTTATAGTACATATAACCAAAAAAATGTAAATTTTTCATATATATAATATCAAATCAGCTTTACGCTGTATCCCGTACGCAGCAGGGTAGGCAGAGGTATCCTTGTGTTATAAGGACACTTCGGAGCACATAGAAGTATCTTAACTTCAATCACCTGTGGAAATTTCCACCGTATTCTAGGAAGTTAACGCCGCGCCTTGATACATATAATATGGTGGACAAACTTAAATATTAATTATTTAATTCTCGGTTAGTAATCGAATCAACTACTTGTTTCATTTCCAGTCAGGCGTTTGTGCCCCTGCGCCACGACTGACCTCAAAATGAACAAAAGAAGAGCAAAATTTAGCAATGTTTTTAAATGACAAACTCTAGACTGAAAGCTTTCAACCTAATCTTTAAATAAATTATTCAGCGTTCGTTTTTCCAAACAAAATAAGGTGTATTTAAAATTTAGTATTTATAAAGGTCAGTGGGGAATCGAGTGTCGTAACACGAGGTTCCCACTGCCTACCCTGCTGGAGCTAATAAAGTTTTAACAAAAAAAATCTGTACTATGAAGCTTAAAATGAACGCATGAACTCAGATGAACGCATAAAAGATTCCTGAGATACATTTTCCAGCCTTTCATCAAATAATAACGTAATTTGATTTCACAGCTCATAGAAGAGGAATCAGCTCCCGAACAGAAATATTTCAGCTCGAGCATGAGAAAAACAAACCTGGCTAAATATTATTATGAAACTACGATTTTGCGGAAAAGTAATATATGATATAAGTATTTGAATGTCTTATTATTGATATCAGGTAGTCATGAGACACTTCATCCGAAGGCACTTTTCGAGACTCACCTCGGGACGTGCCCAGTGGCAGAATTAAACGCCGCGCTTTTGGAATTCTCACCAGAACAATAAATGAAAATATTTTATTTCCTCTAAGTAATTCGAACCCACAACTTTTGCGTTTTAAGTGTCGAAAAAGGTAGAAGCTGCTTGTCAAAGGCAGAATTTGATTATACACTAGCTGTTCAATGTCTTTCATTTTTCTTTCTGTACATTTGTACATTTGGAGTAAATGGAGCAGATATGATTGTGCCCTAGAAATATCACGCCAAGTTAAAAATACTGTGAAACTAGAATTGAAAGACTTTATGTGTAAAACAAATACAAAGAAAATCCAATTTGGAAAGTGAATGGAAAATTGACTAATTACGAGTATATTAGTTTATTTTTTAAGCTAATCGATATATTTTATTTTATTGTTTTTTTTTTTTTTTTTCAAGTATTATTTTTTGTTTTCATTATATTTCTGATTTTCATATAGGACATGGTCGTTATGGTTATTTAAATTATGATATGGCAAGATAACAAAATAATATTATGGTAGCTATACAAATAATTCATACAAAAATAGACGAATGTCACTGACTCGTAGAGTGTTACTTCAATAGCTTCACGCTGTATCCCGCTACCCGTGAACATGGAAAACTAGTGTTAAGACACTCACATGAAAACACTTTCGTACCCCTCCGAGTGTTACTAAATAAGTAATCGAATATTTATTCTTTGTTTAGGGAAAAAGAGGACAAAGTGGAAAGGAGGACTCGTGTAATCTGCGCTAAGGTTGTAATACGATGGATCTAGTACCGGCTAGGTAGGTTATGGTCAGGTCATGCAATACAATAAATACGCGTAAAGCGTTAAGACAAAACGCGGCGTTAAGTTCTGCCACTTAACACCCAATATATGGAATTGGGGCAGAAAGTGTAGGTTTATTCATTTTTTTTTTGTCGACTGCTATTTACTATACTGACAGAAATTTAAAACTGAGACTGAGACAAAATCGTCTAGACCAACTATGTGTTCTCAACAACTAACCATAGTCGTGTTAAAGAACAATTAAATCAAATCAGCTTCATGCTGTATCCCGCACACGATAGGGTAGGAGGAGAAAACATAGTGTCAAGACACTCCGACGAAATGAAGATTATTTATTTTCCCGAGTGGAAATAAAACCCGTCATGTTTACAGTCAAAAACTGTGCTGCTGCGGCATATACTAAGTTTATAAATTTATTAAAAATAATATAACTTTTAATAATACTGTAGAAGAGACTACACACAGACAAAAACAAGAAAATTACTTTTTTATTTAAAAAAAATCTACGTAGTACAGTAGGAACGAATAATGTTTCTTTGTCAATCACTGAGTAAGGAAAGAGTAAAAAAAATTAAATAATGTATATCTTAAATATCGAGAAAAAGGCTAAGTTATAACAAATATCTTCCACTATAGTTCCATTTAAACGTTGAGTTGAGCACAATTTACTAGGAAATGCATCTAGCTTTTAAAAATTTTGTAATGTCTTCTTTTGACAACTTTTGTAGTGGTGTATTTTATTTCCTTTCAATGTAAATATTTAAATGAGAATTGTCTTTGTATAAAAATATACATTTTTTTATTACAATATTTATTTCAGCTTCACACTGTATTCCTCATAAAGCAGAGAAGGCAGAAGGAGCTTAAGGATTAAGGATTTCGATTGACGATGACTATATCATAAAAAGCTTATATAATAAAAATGAACAAATAAATATCTTTCCTTTCTAAATACTTACTTTCGTACAATTTAGGCATCAATAGGACTTACAGTACTCTTTTTGTATAGCCAAATCTTTTTCACGCGGATATTGTGATTTTCTCATAATATCGTATATGTAATCTTGTTATATCATAAACATATTTATTTACGAGTACGAATGACATATTTATATTGTCCAGTTGTGGCGCAGGAGCAGAACAGTACAACTGTGAACGCGACATATTATAGGTTTGATGTCCACTCGAGGATTTAAAATATTTAATTATCTTGCTCTCTTGCGCAATGAGGCAAAGCGTGACATTGAGTTCCAATACTAAACAGATAATACCTCTAGAATACAGTGGAAAATGGGGAATCGGAAGTGACTTACTGAGAACGAATTGAGCTTACACTAGTTTACCTACGTCTAGTGGGGTACGCTTAGTGGGGTAAATCTATTCTAAAGAGCTTTCTTTTTCAGCCCTGGTGATAATACAAAAGGTGGTGTAGAGCTCCGCCACTCAATAGGCAATGGCTCAACAGCTTTCCTTTGCCTTTGGGAATTAAAGCGGAGTAAAAAAAATACAGTTTAAAGTTGGCGGCCATTTATAATGTCGCATTTGGGAAGTTTAGACTCCAAATTATTATTATGAAAATATTTGAAGTATAAAGCTAAACATAGGGTGACTCTGAGTTTTCTCCTATCCCGCTATAAAGTGTAAAACGCCAGTGCATAAATCAAGCGAATTATAAACAAAAAAAAACGACTGCATAAATTAACATAATATATCCAGTAACAATCACGCAATTTATCACTTTAATTTTAAAAAAAACTGGTTTTACCTTCATTTGGACTCTTTTCGGACAAAAATCCTTCCTTCCTATGTTTGAAGACAGGAAGGAAGGAAGGATTTTTGTCGTATTTTACTTTAATTTCCTGTCACGTAGCCCAGTCTTAGTGGCGCTAGCAACGTAGAACTTTTTGTGAACAAAAGAACATTGATATTTTCAAGAGGCCAAGCCACAAGGGTGTGACTGTAAACGCAATAGATTGTGAGACACTCTAGAAAAAGAAATATTAAACTCTAATGTCGGTCTGTTAGTTGTGTTAGTCCTGCTACTCAAGACACAATGCCTCCAGAATTAGGCGGATGGTAAAAATAAAAGACTTTTAATGTAATTGGAGCGTCTTAACACTATGTCTGTAGGTACGTTTCCCTTTGCTTACTCGTTCACTCAGTTTGCACTCGTTTCTAGTTTTTACGTTCTTTCCTGGATCAAGATTCATTCTTGAAAAAGGAGGTGTGATAGACAGCCAAATAGATAAATATACGTTAAAATGGTGATCCTACAATAGTTTCTTAGAGGTACAGAACCCTAAAAATATACATAGTTACAAGGCATAATTAAGCACGTAAAAAAAGCACATGTCTCTCAAGTAATACAAAATAAAAGCAGTTGACCGTTCTGTCATCTAACATGAATATTGGTGGAATTCCGCCCGGCATCAGAATGAGATATGCCGTGACCTACTTTCTAACCCCTGGAAGGGTCCATCCCTTGGTATTTTTTTACATATGTATATATACTAGTGACACATACGCGGCTTCGCCCTCTTTAATTTTATTTTTATATTATAGCCTGATTATTAAAACTATTTACATTAATTGTAGACCTGACCTGTGCATTATTCCAATGTACAAGCAATATAAGTAAAGTTTCATCTAAATCTGATAATTAGATTTTGTGTAAAAGTAGAACTTTAGTTTACATTTACATCATTAATAATTGATTACTTGTCAATATATAAATAATTAATAATAAAAGTAATGAACAAGAATAGGAATTAGTAAGTAAAGGGTACAAAATGTTGTTATTTACTGTTTTCAACTTTTTCCTGTAAGTGCGGTGTGGAAGAAATGTATGAATTCCATTTGGAAAGCTGTCGTAATAGATATTCTTATATTTTTCAGAAAAAAATTTTTAAGCCGTCGTAGTGAAGTGGGGCTTCATCTGCTACTGTAAATGTGACGGCTGTGGGTTCGATTCCCGATCCAGGAAATGATTATACTATTTTTTTTTCATTTCTTCATTCGTGGTGGACAAAGCTCGGCGTTGGTGGTTTCGCTCCTAAACTTGCAGGAAATTAATATTGATTTTTTGTTTATATTAGATATTATTGAAATGAGCGAAGCGAAGCTCTTTACTACTCAAATTTTCAACTTCTTTGTTAATCTACTCGTTCGTCTATTTTCGAGCTACATCTATGAAATTTCGTACACATCAACAAGTTGACGTAGGTCCTGGACTATCCTGGAGTGAAAAACAGCTAAACCGTGATTGTAGTTTTTGAGATAATTGATAAAATGTTCGTGTTTTTCTCGCGCTCGCTGACTTATGCTACTTTACTAAAGCAATTTTTTGCTTATTCTACTCAAAACAAGTAATGACATCTTATCATAATTTACATTCATAAATAAATATCGCTTTTTCACTCTGAACTTTAATGCGCTTGACAGCGCGTGCGGCGCGAGGCTAATCCCTCTTGCGTGTCCTAGTAATTTTTTTTCAGCTTCACGCTGTATCCCGCACACAGCATGGTAGGCAGAGGAAACCTCGGTATTAAGACACTTCGTTCCCCACTTTCTGCCGAATTCTGGAGACATTGCGTGTTGAGTGGCAGAACTCAACGCTGCGCTTTGCCCCGACACCAGAGCGAAGAAAACGGGCGGCACCCTTGTGTCACGACTATATAACTAATACGTAATAAAACTTTGTAACGTGAAAATAGAATCAACTTAAATATATGACCATAACATGTGACCATTTTCCACTTTCCGCCGAATTTTTCATTCTATTGAGAAGAGCGTGAAAGCTTTAATACAATAAAAAAAACTGGACTGGAACTTTTTCTGAAATTCAGTCAGCCAAAGCTCTCTTCTGCCCCCATTTTAAGGCTACTTTTTAGGATTTAACCACAAATGTATAGTTTCCAGTTTTTTTCCTGAAATAGATACTACCTGTAAATGCTAGCCAAGTTTCATAATTCTAGATTAGTTTGAAGTATCCTTTTAATTTTGATTTCCTTTATAGTGTTGAAATATGAGTTTTTTGCTATATAAACGGCCATATCTTTTTTTAAGTAAATGTAGAAATACGTTTTTTTTATCAGAAAATCATCGGTCCGTAGATCAATCTACGTATACGGTTTGAATTTAAACTCGATATCTCCATGCATTCCTAAGATAGAGACACTTGACAGACATACAACAAAGAGATTTTATAGGAATAAATTTTTTCCTTAAAAGGTACGGAACCCTTAAAAAATGAATTATATATTTTTTGTTAATAATTTGACAAGTCCTAGCATACATTTATATACCAGGCTTTTAAAACCATTTACTTTGATATCTCACGAGGCACATAACTTTTGTCTCTAAACTATAATACTGTCTTCACGTAAAACAATTTGCGCGGCTGTAGTTTACGGTTCTTCAGACCCTTTTAGGTTTTATAGGAGTGCTGGAACTGGGGAGAACTAGAAATAGTTTAAAATTTCGTTATTTTACTTATAAAAGAAACAAATAATATATATTCACGCAGTATCCGCATATACCATAGGGAGCCATGTATTAAGATACTCCGTTGTCCACGCATTGCCCAATTTTTGAGATATTGCGTGTTGAGTGGTAGAACTAAAAGAAACACTTCATCCTGTTACCAGAGCAATGAAACTGTTTTTTCCGTATTGCAAAAGGGAATATTACCTTATCAAAGACACTCAAATTGAAGAGTGACAAAACTCAACGCCGCTTCAACGTTTCTAAATGAGTTTCCTGAGTGTGCCACCTTATATTGTAACGAAAATATAAGCCGCTTTCTAGTTTAATTACTTTATTTGGGCTTTCATGAATTTGTAACGAAATAATTAGTTTTGTTTGATAATTAATTACCTTTTCAGGATCCTTAAAGTACATTTAATTTTCCTTTTTTTTAAGACCAATCGTGGCGTGGATCACAAGTGTAGTCACACACAGACACACTTGTGCCCGCGACAGGTTGTGGGTTCGGTACCTGCTTGAGGAAATGAAATATTTTTTTTTAATTTCTCTAATTGGGGATTGGAACTGTCTTAATGAGAATAAAGTGTACATTCGAACATTCGTACAGCGTAAAACAAAAAAAACTTAACTTTGGATATGGCAGGATAGGCAGAGAGATCCTGATGTTAAAACACCCGCTCTCATGCACCGCCCATTTTTCGAGACTACAGTCGCTTACTCTCATTCGTTACATAATGGCGAAACTCAACGATTCAACATTTTGTCTTGTTACCAAATCGAACAAATGAAAATTATTTATTGTCGCGAATGGGAATTGAACCCGTCGCGTTTGTACTCGTAGCTGTGTAGATGCGCTACGTTAATCTTTTTCGTATTGTATTTTTACGTAACTTTGTATTTTTAAAGTAAGTGTTCTAGCCTAGAACCTAATACAATATACTATAAGTTTGTATTCACCAGATGGAAATGTTCCCTTCAAGAAGGTGGGAACATTATCTCTAAAAAAATAAAAATTCTCCACATTATTCATTATATCTCGTGGAAATCTATTCAACATTCAAACATTATTAGCGTTACTAGAAAAATGCTCTACGAGATGTCTACAACATTTCGTAGGATAATAGAATTGTAAAATCCGTTTCATTTCTTTAAAATAATATATATTATATTTTTTATATTTCTTAATTGAACATGTACTGTACAAGTAATATAAGATCGTCGTCGTCCTCGTGAAGTATAGGCACGACCGTGCGACAAAAAAGCGATAGATCGTGGGTTCGGTTACCCCCTGAAGAAATCAAATAATTAATATTTTCATTTCTTTGGTCTGGTAACGAAACTAAGGGCGATGTTGATTTCGGCCATTCAATTCACAATGCCTCCAAAATTCGGACGAAAACATAAAGTTTCCCAGGTTCCCTCTGCGTACCTTGCTGTTTGCAATAAAACAAATATATTGATATATTTGAGAGTTTCTTAATTAACTCTTGAATAAGTGTTAAAGCGACGCTCATGAGACACCTAACGGGCTTTTTAATCATGACTTATCTCAGTTACATATAATAACAAAGAAATAGTGAATGTTCAACGTTAGGTTACTTAGTTTCTGAGAAATTCTTTCTTTATTGGAATACCCTTATTACTTGCTATGTAGCCTGAAGCGTTCTAATACTTTTAAAAAAAAATAGGTACTAGCGACCTACGCGCGGCTTCGCCCGCTCGAACTTATTATTATGGTATAATAAATTATACAAAATCTTTCAATAAAATGTGTTGATATTAATTCCTAAGATATTAAAGATATTAAAGTGGAACAAACATGATAATCTTTTCATACCAATTAGTAGATCTTGGGAAACAGGATTAAGGCCGGCAACGCACCTGCAGCTCCTGTGGTGTTGCACGGGGTCGTGGGCGGCGGTGATCACTTACCATCAGGTGACCCGTGCGCTCGTTTGCCTTGCCTTTGCCTTTTCCATAAAAAAAAAAAACAGAAGTGTCTTAATGGTAATGGTGTGTCTTAACGAGTGCCTTAACACTAGGTTCCCAGATTCCCTGTGCCTACCCTGCTATGCAGGAAATTTATATGCCGTAAAGCTAATAAAAATATTAAGTAGGTCATTAGCAGATAAATCTATTATTTTTTCTTATATATTTATTTATTAATATGAGTAAATGTCAGAAGTTAACGACCTACAGAGGTAATACGATGAGTTTTATCGTGGTAACGTAAAGAACCACATTTCGTTCCCAAAGGAAATTAAGTCGCTGAAGTACTGACGAACGGTTTTAAACGGCGTTCATGTTGGATTAGATTATTGGTTTTGGGAATAACTAAAAGTAAAGTATATTTACAATAGTTGAGGCCAGTTGTGGTGCAGGGGCGAGTGTGTGAACGCGGTTGGTTGTGAGTTCGATTCCCACTCGAGGAGTTGAAATATTTGATTTCCGTCAGCCATCATGCAATGTCTCCAAATCTGACGGAAACTGGGGAACTGGGGAACTAAAGAATTATGACGGAAACGGAGTGTTTTAACACTAAGCTCCCCCCTCTGCCGACCCTCCTATGTCCAGAATACAACGTTAAGCTAAAAAATATATACATTTTGCACATATTTATATTTATTAGTCATAGAACGCGAAAAGTTTTAGCATTATGCAAAGACACGTACACACGAGTACACGAGACGAGATGGTAATGTGTTTACACACCTGTAGGCACCTTCTAACGCACGAGCTTTTCAGTCTTGATTTCAAAATTATTTTAGAGCCGCTAGTCTCAAATGATTTCATTCATTCATTTCATTTATTTATTTAATACTTTATTACACCAAACTATAAACCACATACAAGGCAAAAAACAAATGAAAAATGGTGGAAAGGCGGCCTTTTTACCACACGCGATCTCTTCCAGGCAACCCTTACCATAAAAGTAATTTTAAAAAAATTGATATTGGATATAATATATAGATAGTTAAATTACAAATTATATCAGACTACTAAATTGACCGGTTTCGTTCGTGTATTAAACTCCTTTCACTTTGACAGAAAGTTATCCTTAGTCTCAACTACGACAACAATTCGCAAACTTTCTTACAATTGTACAGCGAATGACGACATCAGCTTTGAATATGTTCAACATAATTAATTGTTCTATAGTGAAAAGATATATAAAAGCTTTGTTCTACTAAATTTATGTAATATCTTTATTGTGTGAAGTGGATAAAGATGTTTTCTGAAGTCATCTGGTTAACTTGTCCTCTCCCATAAAAAAAAAATAACTTTAATTTCCGTCAACCGTGAACTCTTAATCTAAAATAGCCTCAACCTGGACCCGAACACACAACCTTCTCTTCTTTCTCTTTAAAAATCGAAGATCGAAGTTAATTGACTTCGTATAATAAAAACCTTTCCTACCCGTCTCTCTCCCTGGACTCTTACCAACAATTCTTGCTTCTTAAGCCTCTTTTACCATTCTTTCATCAATTTTTATAAAAAAAAATAATTTATAATCGAAATAAATATGTATTTTCTTTTTTCTTTTCAACCTTACTTACAAATTATAAGTGAATCTAACGTCTCAATATATCATAAAGATATTGAACTCAAAGTACTTGGTGAAAACTATTTCTATTTAAGAATATATAAGAATCTACTTTTACGTTAGCAAGAAATAATTGACGTCTTTACTACATTATTATTCATTTATAAATTATAAAATCCTCAATTACTCAAATGAAAGGGCGGCTTCACAATGTATCAATTAAAATTATTCGAACAGTTAACCGTGCACGTGCCAGCTTACTCTGAGCTTATTGATTTAAAATTTACAATGAAAAAGCACTATATAAATTTATTACCCATCACCACCATCGCCAGCAATAAAAAAAACTTTGTTTCTTATTGTGTTTGTATTGATAACAAGCAACTCAAGCCATACAAAAATCTTTACATAGATTTTACCTAATATTTTGTTTAACCTAATATAATATATATTACTGTAAAGTTTCATCTAAATCCGTTCAGTAGTTTTGTGTGATAGGAGAACAAACATTCAACCTTTAGGAGAAAATACTAGCTTTAACACTTATAATACTTGAAATGAATAGAGGCCGTCGTGGCGCAGTGGCACAAGGATGTGACGGTAACGCGACGGTTGTGGGACCGATTCCTACTCGAGGAAGTGAAATATTAACTTAATTTTATATTTCCATTTTCTTCGCTCTGGCATCGAGGCAAAGAGTGGCGTTGAGTTCTACCACTCAACACGCAATGCCTTCAGAGTTCGACAGAAAGTGGGGAACGGAGTGTCTTAACACAAAGGTTCCCTCTGCCTACTCTGCTGTGTGCAGGATACAACGTGAAGCTACAAAAAAACATTTATAATATTGATAGAACGAGGATAGTTACAATTGACCCTAAAAAAAAGTGTCCTGTGTCAAAAATTTGTGACTAAATCTCATTTAAAGTATTAACTGAGATCTACTGATTACTTCAAAAGATTTCGTATGAAACATTTTGTAATATAAATTTGGTGACAATACCAGTGGCTCTTGTCCTATTCCAGTTATTTACTTGGTAAGTTTAGAAAATATTATATTATTTGGGGAATACACAAATGATTTTGGTAGATCAAAAGAAAACATAATATAACACTTTCTACCTTAAACCTTAAAATCATCATCATCATCATCATCCCACTATGAATCAATACTATAAACTCGAATACAATTATACATCCCCGTATATCCAATTGCACCATAGAATTGTTGGTAGCTGACAATCCGAGCATCTGTGTCCTAAATTTACGGACTGCCATCCTAACCTATAAATCATATCTTGTTGAAGCGTACAGTTATGTAATAATATTATTACAAAACATATATTGTTAAGTGTTGTAAATCAGTCATATAAAATAAGCTATATAAAATAGTAAGTAAATAAAAGTCTAAGAGAGACTTTAAACTGTCAATAGTACTTGAAGATATAATATATATATAAAAAAACTTAATTTTCATATGAAAGAAAATGTTGAGAGACAATTCAGACCTCAATCATTTTTCCCAACATCATTATAATTTGTGAAGTACCATTGTGGGTCCTTACACTTCTAACTTCTCATCGCCCTTTACTGGCCTCTGTATGCATTCATTATTTCTTAAGTGGTTGTTAAATACCTGTAGATATTATATATATACACACACATATGTATATATATATATTTATATATTATTATTAAATAAATGTTATTTATATGTTATTAAATATTTATTTAGATTACTAATGACATTGGACGACATGTAGTGTGTAAGAAATGGTATAAGTAAAAATCCGTAAATTGAAAAAGTAAAAGCCTATAAACGGTATAAACGTAGCATAATAACGATAGATATTAAATAACTCTTACTTACATCAACGTCAAACAATCTTGACGGGGTTGGCGTGATGGGTTCGATGGCGCACTGGGTTGAGGCATGCGTAAAGTCTTATATCGCATCCCTGTTAATATTCCCTCATTTTTACGGGCTCCTCGCAAGGAAAGATCTCCGTGGCAATAGATAATATTACAAACAAATAAAATGGTATATGGCTAACTAAAAGGAAATTTAAAAACTAACTTTTTGTTGCAAAAACCACTGACAACACTAACATCACACATCAGAATATTTCGTGTGAAAATTTATTGAATTTTTCCTTATAAGTAAGTGAATATTTTTCATGCGAGGAATAAATATTTTAAAACAACGCGTGGTGTTGAATTCCACCACTTAACCAGCAATATCTCGAGGATGCGGTAGAAACCGGAGACCCCAAATGTCTTAATGGGAACTGAGTGTCTTAACACTAGGTTTCTATGTTCCCTCTATCTACCCTACTAAATAATTTCTGCACCACTCACTCAACAAGCATTAAGAATTCGGCGTAAAGTGAAGAACGAGATACTGGATCTTAATAAGAACGGAGTGTCTTAGTCCTAAGATCCTATGTTCCCTTTGCCTTTCTTTCTAAGTGCGGGATACATGCACGCGTGCGGGTGCATGACGCAAAAAAAAATAACTACAAAAGGCTAACGTTCTGTAAGGCAAAGTTTTCTCTTTATAGCATGTGTAAACTTTCATTTCAGTACGCATCAGTGTATGAAGTAGGTCCCTCGTTGTGTTTGTCTTTGTTGACCTTGCGAGCTTTTGACTTCAAACAAGTTCTGGCAAGTTCGCAATAGGCTTTGTCATGCGTGAAGGTTTGTATTTGGTTTGAGTATTTAATAATTCTGATAGCCCTGAAACAGAGCTGTGCTAATTTATTTACTTTGAAAATTTCACCTTGGACTGTCTCTTATAGATTATTGATTGTGTGACTGAATTGACAGCGTTTTAATGTAGAACACGTTGATTTTTTATTGAATTCTTACATGAGGAAATGATTATCTTGTACGTAATGTGGTGGAAGTCACCAATATTAGGCAGAAAGTAAAGAGAAAGTAAAGATACATGTGAAGTACCCTCCTATAGATTTAAGTATTATGCGACGAATTTCATACAAAGACACCTTCGTATTTTTTGATTACGTTTACTTAGAAGCTTGATTTTTTCTCTGTATTTAATTTGAACTTTACGTGATGTCATAGATAAAAAATGATTCATTTCAGTATTAAAACTTGGCAAGTAAAGGAGTTAGAACCGGAGATTGTAAAAGTTGAGGCCCTCCCCAATTAAGAATTTTATGAAATGGTAATTTTGTAGCTAATAGTCAGTTCCTAATATAATTTTAAAGCTTATATAACATAAAATTAAAACTAAGCAAAAATTCATATTATTGGTTGAAGCCGTCGTATAGCAGTAGCAGTAAAATCATCTTCACGCTGTATCCTGTACATAGCAGGGTAGATAGAGGGAACGTAGTGTTAAATCACTCCATTCTCCACTTTCCGCCGAATCCTGGAGACATTGCATGTTGAGTGACGGTGCTCAACGCCACGCTTCGCCTTAACACGAGAGGGAAGTAAATGTAAAGTAATATTTTATTGTCTCGAATGAGGATCAAATCCACAACTTATCGCGAACATTTTTTATTCACACTTTATGGCCCTGCGCCACGTCTGGCCTTCAGTAGAATATTTATTTAAATTCGGGTTCATTACATGAACTTAATGTATCATCAAAGAGGCCAGTCGGGATGCAGGGGCTCTCGGCAACTTGTGAGTTCGATTCTCAATATAATAAAATATAGGAAATTAATTTCATATTTTCTTCTCCTCGTTCTGGTAATTGTCTCATCCCAATGTTCCCTGTCTCCCTTTGCTTACCCTACTTTGCAGAAAACAACTTAAAACAATATCAATGTATCATTTAATCAAATGTAAATAGTAATTTACAATATTACGATATATCTGCAAATATTTAGGCGACATTTGTAATTCAAATGCATGAAACTAGTCAACCATTCCCTTTAACCGACGCAGTTATCAACCGACCAACCGTCGTTATTGTGGCGTATATTGTATATATATGTATCACAATTAGCTCTTGATTGCTTATGTAGATTCTAATCAATATTCGTATAGCTGTAGCGCATTCATTGTAGCGCGGCGTTAAGTTCTGCCACTCAATACGCAATGCCTCCAGAATTCTGAAAGAAAGTGGGGAACGGAGTGTCTTAATACTAGATGCCCTCTGCCTAACCTTCTGTGTGCGGGATACAGCGTGAAGCTGATTTATTTATATTTTATTCTGTGGCATAGTTTAGACGAATAAAATAAAGATTAACTTCAATTCTATCCAATTCAATTCTATCCTTTCATAGATATTTTATAACAAGCTAAGGTAACCGTAGCTGCAATGAGCTACATTGAAATCTCAATACATCGTAAAAATGATCTATTGAACACAAAAACAGTTTTTAAATTCAAACCTGTAGTTTCTGAGATAAGCACGTTCAAGCAAACAAACTATTCAGTTTCATGTTAACTCTGATTTCTATCAAAAATATGTTATAGAATTTTTTTATAAACGATATTAACGAAATGGTTGTAGGGGTAGTACCGCCATGATTACATACTCGTATAAATGGGGACTATTAAGCAATGCCTAATGCCGTGCTTTACAGAAAAACACTTTAAGCGACTGGTAATAAATTTTGGAATTCGTATATAGATGTTTGAGAGTTAATGAGAGGCATTTTAAATCATTTGAATTTTTTTTTTTGTATATTTTTTATTTTCATTTCAGCTTCACGCTATATGCCGCATAGGATACTTTCGTTCCTGTTTCTGTTGTGTAAATGGATTCCAGATAAGACAAAGCGCGGCGATAAGTAACAATTCCACCGCTCAAAAGGCTGGTCGTGGCGCAGTGGTACAAATTGTGCTGCACAATCGACTGGTTGCGGGTTCGATTCCCTCTCGAGGAAAGAAAATATTTATTTATGTTTTCATTTCTTCGCTCTGGTAAAAGTCAGCCGTATGGTCCCGGCTTAGAATAGGATCACCCTGGTACTGTCGGTGTCGTAAGAGGCGACTAAAGTACGTGTGGAAGAGTCACGTCGCCAGTAATGGCAACACGCATGGGCAGACTCGACCGGATTTAATACCACCCCCGGCATCTTAAACCGGCGTGAAGTAGTGGCCCCTGCTACTGCGTTTCGCATTAGGTAATGCCGGGCCCCGGTGCCCTTCATCTCCACCTTAAAGGCTGGCAACGCACCTGTGGCTCCTCTGGTGTTGCATGGGGTCGTGGGCGGCGGTGATCACTTACCATCAGGTGACCCGAACGCTCGTTTGCCTTGTCCTCTCCCATAAAATATATATATATATATATATATATATATATATATTATATCCCAAATCTGTATAAATCCTTCTATAGCGTGATATCTTTACTGGACATTCCACTTTGGCATTATCCGGGTAGATTGATGGTGTGGGCAATAAAAAATATTGGCGCGAGTTGGCAAAGTAAAAGGCTGACAGGTTACCTTAATGCATCATTTAATTAATTACTCGGCCTGTCTGTTTCATCCCCTTGCAGAAATACTGGACCGATTAGACATACATTTTTTTTTTGTTATTACCTTTTATTTTATAAAGTAATTTGTCTTTGTAATTTTAATTTATATAATATATATATTATGAAATTTAAAAACTTTTTCTTGCTTCATGCTGTGGACTGCGTATCACAAGTTAGGCAAAGTGTATCTAGTGTTAAGACACTCCATTCGTCATAAAATAAAGCTCAAAACCTTTTTAGAAATATAAATGTAAGCTGCCTATTGCCGGCGGAGTAACCATTAAACGGAAATAACTAAGAGATGCTTATGACGCTTGACACATGACACATGACACATGTCATATTCTAAGTGCTCGAAGTAACATCGAAACGGTTGCGTTAAGGTAATTAAGGTCATGTGATAACGGCCTCTGGGCCTCTTCCTTAAGTGAATTGTTTCAATCCATTATTATTTATTGAGTTAAGATTACTTAACTAAACAAAACCTCTAGCGTTGTAATATTTGCTTTGATTGATTTCATACACAAAATACCATAGATCCTTATGGGGGGCGTGACGCGGCTGAATACAACACTTTGTTTAGAGGTTGACAAAATTAAAGTTCATCGGTTTAATACATTCATTTTTGAAAAGGAAACTAAATACATTTTCTAAAAAATAATTATCTCTTCTAAATATGTAATAAATAACACTGTAAAAGTATTCAAATATATGTATAAACACTCTTATAGCATGTATTATGTTGTATTATTGGAAAGGCAGAGAGAGAGCTGACAATTATGCGGTGACACGGTTATGTTGAGATCAATATGCATAAATGATATTGGACTGACGGTTTGAAGCTACATATGAACACGTCATTCAGTGAAAATCTATTAAACTATTAATTCACGAATACTTCATTATTCTATATTATAGATTGAATCTAGATTTTTTTTTATAAAATTCTATCGTTATCAAGTGATTTATTGACAACGCGCAGCCAATTCTACGCGGTGTTGGACTCTGAATTTTACTATGTACGATTCCTTGGTGACATAAGCTACCTTGATATTTACCTACGTATCCCAGGACAACACCAAGAAGACATTTCCCGGAAAAATGGCATTTTTATGTAGTAGTTCAGTCAAATGACGGCTACAACTACTTTAACCATTTAATACAACACTGCAGATACTTGTTATTAACATAATAATATAGAGAGAGTGAGAGATAGCCTTGTGATAAAAACCTCCGTTCTTCCCATTCTGGCTAATTTTCAATTTTGAGTGGTAGAACTCAACGCCGCGCTACTTTTGTCGGCAGAATGAGGAAAAGAGAAAAGAGCGGAAATCGAACCCTTAACTGAATTAGACGCTGTGCCGTTACACCTCGACGGCCTTCTGGCTATTAAAATATTAATTTGGTGTAAGCACTCACGAAATTACGAACATCTAAACAATTAATTATTACTAACTCTCAACAACTACACTTCAGTGAATTTTAGAAATATCATAAAATTATGTGATATACGAGTATATTCCCCTTGGGATTAGCTCGGAGCTAAAAGCATTAACATGTACTGTTAATATTTATGCATTAATAAATATAAATATCTCTTTAGTGAAATTTTTACAAATTTCCGCTACCCAAAGACTAGTTAGAATTTCTTAGAATTATCGTTTGGCAAGAGACTATTTTTTAATTTTTTTTTTGTGTTATTCCACACTTAGGAAATGATCTACCTAACAACATAAATATGTTGTGATAAGCGTATAAGAATTTCGACGTAGCTCGATGAGAAAGTATAGCTTAGCTGGTTACCCTTAACCGAACTTTTTTCGACGACTTTTTTCTTTTTGAAGTACAGAACCCTAGAATTAGATTAATTATTTAGTTCGCTTATTTATACTTCCAAAACTAACGGGAGAGTTAACATAACATTAACACACTCTTAAGAAAAAAATTAACCAAAAATAAACAAAATGTAATATAACAAAATAGAAAACTACAACAAATATCAAATTTTCTCACACGTTTATTGAAATGCATAACACGTCACATCAGCGTGCAAATCGATATATGAGCGAGGAGCCACCATCGTCAAACTTCCGGTACGACTTTTGGTACATCATTCTCACATATACGGTGAGGCACTTGGAATTCTTATATTGAAAATGGACAAATGCTTTGTGTATATACTTACTTTATTTATTTATACGTAATGAAAGAGAAAAATTAACAGAAAAAAATTGCTAGAAAATTACTTATTACTAAACTAAAATATGTTTTAAGTTAAAAGCTTTCATGTGTATAGTAGGAACCAAGTGTTTCAGTTTTCCGTCGAATGGCGGAAAATAAGCCTTTAGTCACCAAAGCAAGGAAATAAAAATAATTGTTTCCTCCGACACCAAACCCACAAACAATTGGGCAATGTGATTTTTAATAATCCCGCACACAGCAGCGTAGGCAGAGAGAGCCTACTATTCTCCACTTTCCGTCGAATCTCAATCTCTGTCCACTCAAGTCTCCACTCAATGTGAAGAAATGAAAATATAAAAAAATAATTGTTAATTCTGCTAAGCGGAAATTGAACCCACACCAATGTCGTTTACAGTCACATATTTTTGTCCCCGTACAATGACGGCGCGTAAAATAAAAATAAAAAATGCTAAAGTATATTTACGTATTAAGGTTATATGGAAGAGCGACCTTATTTATATAAATGGTAGTGATCTCTTACAGTTTACCTTTAATATTCACGAGTAGGTACAGCTTATCTTATACGCATAAAAATAATAAAGAGAAAAAAGAAAACAAAGAAAACCGTAAGAATTATTTTTTGGGTAAATGGCACTTTGGCTTCGCAAATAATATTTTTTCTTAATAGTCTTTTCTGTTTATTTCAGAGTACTTTTTGTACGCAAAACCAAAGACAGACAGGTAAGAAATTACAATATAAATATTATTCTGTTACTTGTAGAGACCCCTACAACTGTTCTTATAATTTCCTGACTTGAGCCGTTCTATTATAGTTATAGTCATGTCATATGTCATATTTATAGTCATTTTTTCCCGTATTATAGATTTAAAACACTCTCGATTTTACACGCAATTTTGGACATATTACGTATTCAATGTCGGAAATTAACCCTGCGCTTTGTGAACCAAAGCGAGGAAATATATAATTATTCCCTGGAGTGAGAATCGGATCGACAACTATCACGCTTACAGTCTACACTCCGCACCTATTTACCAAACGTCATGTTTCTATACTATGTTAATTCAGCTGTACGTTGTCACTTAGCAAAAGAGTTTTATAAATACGAATGTATGACAGATACATATCATATGTGCGGTGTATCCTGCACAGAGCAGGATATTCGCAGGTATACATTGAGATCTTCACATTCTGCCCGAATTCAGGTCGCTGCGTGTTGAATTTCGGAGTTTAACGCCGCTCTTCTTCTTATTATTTAAAAAGAAGAAGGAACTTAGTGTTAATACACTATGCCTCACTTTTCGCCAAATTCTAGAAGCATTACGTGCTGAAGAGCGGAACTGAACGCCGCGCTTTGCCTTAACAACAGAGTGAAGAAATGGAAATACAAATTTGAATAAATATTTAATTTCCTTGAGCGGGAATCGAACCCACAACCATTACTTATTTTACAATTAGAAACGAGAAATGCATAATAGATACGAAATTTGTAATATTCACAATACGAACGTTTCTCTACGTCAATATTCGGTGTCAAAGATCTAAAATAATTGGATTTACACATATTGTTTGACAAATATAATACCTTTAATGTAATTAATATCTATCTATCATCTATTTATATATTATGTAGTTTAGTATAATTTAGTCTAATTTATTGATATAACGTATTAGAGACCGTCGCGGCTCAGTGGGAAATATTTTACTGTAGGCAATGGTTGTGGGTTTGACGTATACTTTTGATATTTCATTTTTTTTTTCTCTCTGTAAGCCCTGCTTCCAACATTTATATTTTGTAATTACTTCGACGCTCAGTCCTTTTAGCCCCACTATTTATTG
This sequence comes from Heliconius aoede, assembly GCA_037355905.1. NCBI lineage: Eukaryota > Metazoa > Arthropoda > Insecta > Lepidoptera > Nymphalidae > Heliconius > Heliconius aoede. The sequence continues at coordinate 69,711 of JBAIZZ010000282.1, forward strand.
GTCAAAATACAGGTATGAAGTTTACTCTCGCGCGTTCAACTCGTCCTTAATAGCCTCATAAGGAATGAAGCGTGCAAATCAAAGAACAATCTTATCAAAACAATCTGTTGCCACTAACATAGTGTACGATCGTTTACAAGGCGTACAGTTCGGCTTAAACGGCGCCGCCCGCCGGTGATTTCAAACTAAGTTCCTCAATAGGCTGAGGATGACGCAGCTTTCTGCGTCAAAAGGGATTTAACAGGGAGCTTTCTTATCCTGTTGTTGGCTTGTATTTCGATTATTTATATGTAGTTATAATAAGTGTAATTTTCATTTAATCAAAGGGTGATGTAACGCGACGGCTGTGGGTTCGATCGAGTGGGGACTCGACGATGTGAAATATTCATTTACGTTTATATTTCCATACCTTCGCTCTGGTGTCGAGGCAAAGTACAGCGTTGAGTTCTGCCACTCAACACGCAATACCTCCAGAAATCGGCAGAAATAAAAATATTTTATTTCCTTGAGTAAGAATCGAGCCTACCACTTATGCTTTGCGCCGCGACTGGTCAGAAGAAATAACGTTAATGTAAAAAATAATAATTCTAAATTAAATTTTATATCACTATTAACATATTTATTTGCCTAGACTTAACCAATAAAAACGCTTTAAAAAGATTCATATATTTTAACATCAAAAGGAATCATAGAAACATTTTTGCATATTACCTGTACCTACTTGTATTTTATCATTTCAAAGTATGAAATACAAAGTATTTTTGTTATTTACACATTTATCGCCGGAAAGCGATTGCAAAGTGAAATGTGTCGGAAACACTCATTTTAGTTAGTTACAGTTTTGAAAGTTATTTTACTATTTTAAGCTGAATTTTTGATTTCTGATTTAGCTTTTCGTTGAGTTCCGGATTGGAGAACAAAAAAGTCTTATGTGAACTTATTACTATTATCTTCGTAACTTTCATAAAGTTAGTACCCATATTCTGTGTTTCCCAAACTGCAAACGGTAAGGGCGACGTGACTGTTTGAACTCAGTTCAGACTTCAGAACAATACGACAGGGAAGCTCGAGCAAACAACTTGCAAAATTTATTATCTGTACCAATCGCTGAAAAAAACTTTTTTATTACTATTATTTTTTTGTAATATAGATGTTTTGTTATTAGAGGAGGAAGAAGGGAAATGAAAGTACAGCATTCTGTGAATGGAAATCGAACCCACAACGGTCGCAAAAAATAATATGATAAACACATTCAGATAACCAGCCAGGCAACGGCCGGGACACAAGTGTGCGACTCTAAACTAAGCGGAAATTAAATATTTATTTAAATGAAATATTTTCATATTTTCGTGTTAGTGTCGAGACAAAGCGCAGAGTTGAGTTGAGGAGCACTTACAAGCAACGCCTCCAGAATACGGCGGAAAAAGGAGAACGGAGTGTCTTATCACTAATTTCGCTATACCTACATTGCGGTGTACGGGATCAAGCATACGCCATGACGACCAAAATATGTTGTATTTAATAATATGTGCTTATCTAAATAAAAAATTTGCAAAAATTGTTTTATTTAGATAAGCACATATTATTAAGTACATAATACATCCCTTCCGGGAGTCCTCCTACGTCTCTTACCGCTTACTTTTCCATCATAAAGAAAGAAAAATAGAATCCGAAGAAAATATTGTTTATTTTGTCATCAACAAGCCCAACAAATAAGGCACTAGTGCACTGTGAGATCTATACGTGACTGCGAATAAATGAAAAATATGCCAAATATGTATATACAAATTTTATATACAAATGTTACTGATTATGTATATTTTAAGCTCCACGATGTATTCCGCATGTGGGATGGTAGGCAGAGGGAACCTAGTTTGAAGACACTCCGTTCCCCACTTACCGCCGAATTCTGGAGGCACTACGTGTTGAGTGGCGGAGATCAATGCCGAGCTCTGCCTCTTACCAGAATGAAGAAATTATCTTTATTATCATATATAATCATATTATTGTATATTTTAAGTAATAATCGATCCCACAACCCATCGCGCTTACAGTTGCACGATTGTGGCCTCACTGTTCACGGCCTTTAATCTATATAAATACATACAAATACATAAACATAATTTGCAGAATCACGCCACATTTCACATATAGCGGGATAGAGGACCTGGTGGTAAGACATTCCGTTCCGCACTTTCCGTACATAAGATACTTTGCGGCGATGAGCGGCGAAATGTAAAATGAATTCCAACGAGTGGGAATCGAACCCGCAACCGCCGCGTTTCAATCACTACCCCTGGTTATATATGCTTATATACAAACCACAATATACATACATACATGCATATATTTCTATAATAGGGTAAAGTGTAATTAAGCTAAAATTTGATAGTAATTGCTATAAGCCGATAGTATCTTGGTTAATCAAATTAATGGATGAAACAGGATATCTGAAATCAAAGGCTTTCAATTAAATGCACTCAAACCTGCCATTCCATTCATAACATTTTTTATTGCCAGACTCAATATTTATAATTATTTTTACTTTTAAAAACTGCTTTTCAGATATAAAAGGACGATATTTTTCTGCTAATAATATGCAGATTAGTAGCATCTGACGTAGATGTAATGGTTCATATTCTATTTAAATTATTTCTCTGCTCTAGTAGACGAAGTGCAGCGTTGAGTTCAGATGTTCAGAACTTATTTTTAATTGAATTTATTAAGCTTCACTATGTATGCTGTATCTACCCGGTTGTTGACGGAGGGTAGGTGTGAATATAATGTTAAGACACTCCGTTACTCTCATTCTCATTCTCATTAAGACACTTTCGTACCCCACTTTTCTCCGAATTCTTCTTATAAATATTGAATCCCCCCGAATTAGAATCGAATTCACAACCGTCGCGTAAACAGTCGTCACTCGCTCCACAATGGGCCCTTCAAACATTGAGGACAAACGTTCAGGTTCATAAAAATTAAGATTAAATTATTGCTTGAATAGATGAATAATGGTTGAAAATAAAATTATGATTCAATACAAAACCTATAAAACTTATAATATAATTCACTGGAAGCCATTTCCTTTCAATTGGATTTATGGAAAAAAAACGTTAATTATTCCATATTGCAAAATGAATGACGCTTGAACGCAATATAAAATAATGTTACTAAAATAATGATCTGACTGTATCAACTCGTCTAATCGGAGGAATTAATTATTTTAATTTTCCTGGATCTAATGAGAAGACAAAGCACGGCGTTGAAATCCGACACAACAAAAATTGGGCAGAAAGTTGAAAAGAGGATATGTTAATAGTCCGTAACATATCTTTACTTAGTGTAAAACGTAAAGAATATTGAAAACATGTTAAACTAGTTTAAATTTACAACCGTAGCGTAGTGTACAGTTACAAACGTAACTTAGTGCTTTTAAAACTAACACGGTTCCACCCAGGAAAAGTTTTAGTTTTAAAAGCACTAAGTCATAACAAAATATGATTTATGATAACAAATTTCACAGGCATTTCAATATTGCTTGCATTCCCGCGACAGGGATACAGAGCTGTGCCTTCTGACCAAACAGCTACCAGGTCATTGTTGAATTAGGAGTAAAGGATGTGGCGATTCACTTTTTTAATAAAAGATATGATTTCTATTTGATAAAAATTAGAAAAATAAAATTATTTACGTTGTATCCCGTATATAGAGTTAGACGACACAAATAGTGCATGAAATATAAATAACTTAATTATGATTATTCTTCCATGTGAAGAACGAAGCCCACGTCCATCGTGTTTATAGTCATATACTAATTCACTGCGCCATGGCAGCCTAAACTTACCTCCATATTTGCTTGGCCCAACGCTTTAGCCAGCATTTTAAGTAATATTTTTTTATAGCTCTGGTGTAGAGGTAAATCGCGGTGAATTCGGCAGAAAATGAAGAACAGAGTGTCATAGCAATAAATTCTCTGCCTACCCTGTTGTGTACGGGTACTGTTATACATCGTAAAACTTAATGCAATAAACACTAACACGTAACACTGAAAATCCCAGTGTCTGTAAGTAAATATTAAAGTTTCTTCGCAACTAATCAAGCGCTGACAACGACGCCGTTATCACAAAAGATAAGCATTGTCTAGAATATAAAGTAATAAAACCTTATCTGAAAGCTTTGAAGCGTCGTAAAACGGGATATGTTATGGCGTTTTAACTATCTTGGTTCAGTTGAAAGATATATGAATGATGTGGGTTCGATTTTCAATCAGCGAGGTATGTGGGCTCGATTTCCATTCAGGGTAATTTTGATTTTGAGACCAGTCGAGGAGCTCCAATCTATTTTCGAACACACCAAAGTATGGCATTGAGTTCCGCTACTCAACATGTCATTATGTTACCGTTGTAGCAACAAATAGTAAAAACCAGAAAAAATATTTAGGGGTTTCCCATATAACACAAACGCGATTGGCCGGATGTCTTTATAGATTATCGCAATATCTCTCTCTCTCTAGCTCTCTCTCTAATAAAAGTTTTCCTGTATTAACTTGTACCACATCGATGATGAATATCTAACCGCTGTTGAAATTACAATTTCGTGAGTCCACTCCAGTTATCAATGCGGTGTGAGATATGTTTGTGGCTTGTCTTCTGATCTCAAATAGTAATGTATTGGTTTCTATGTAAGGTGATTATCAAAAATTAATTATAAAAATTGTTTTCGTTCAATGGTAAGAAAAATAGTGTCTTAACATAAGGTTCCCTCCGCCTATCCTGCTATGTGGGAAAACCGAACGCACAGCCCTCGAATTACCGCACGCAGACGCACGCTTGTACCCATGCTAGGACATGACGGCCTTACCGAAAACTACTTACATCAGCCTAAATATATATTTATAAATTACTTATAGTAGTATTGAGTTTAGGTTCAAAACTAATGGTATACTAATTACCTCTGAGCAATACCACACCGGTTCAAAGATACTATTTTATTGTATTGTCACCTAAGCTACGTATAACTGCGAGTAGGTATCGAATCCACAACCACTGAGTTTACAGATTCTATACCACTGCACCTCAACGACATATTCATAAATGATAGAAATTAATAAAAGAGGCTATCGTGACCTAGCGGCACATGTGCGTGCAATGCTTGTGGATTCGACGTTCATCGGGAAATTAATAATTAAATTATTTTATTTCGTCGCCCTGGCAAAAAGACTAGTCACGGCGTTGACTTTGTCTACGTAATTTATTGCCTAAAAAAGTTAGAAAAAGCAAGAAATCTTAAAATTGGGTTCCTTCTGCCTACCCTGATATAAGCGGGGTATAGCATGAAATTGAAAAAATCTTATCATATCGATTATAGAAGATAAAAAAACCACTCAATATAATTCTTGTCTATCCGTGTGTCGTGGCGCTGTTGAATTCCGCCACTCACCATGCAATATCTCCAGAATTCGAGTGGGGAACAGTGTCTTAACAAGGTGAATATCTGGTAAGAGACGTTATAGAAAACTTTACCACATTAGTATTCGTATAACAATAAGTCATGTAAATTATTTTGAATTTTTATTGGAATATACGTGAAAGATGGCGCGATCACGTATATAATGTTATGTTCTTTGAGTTAAATAAAATGCAAATATCCTATTCTAAATGATTGCAAGGAAGCTAGAAGACTTACACAAGTATACTTTATATTACACTCAAATTGGTAATTTATGAGTGTGGGAAGAAATATTATTCTTCAATTTCAAGGAAATAATGTACCTTCGTCGAAATTGCAGGCTTTTTCTCCAAAAAATATCTTTTAATTTTCTCCCAAAATAGTTTTTTGAAGCAGTTAATATATGAAAGCTCTTTATATATATAGTTTATTTAGTTTCATATGGGGTATGTTACTGTTAAGTGTTAAGACACTCTATTTTCTATTTGAGGCTGGTCGTGGCGCAGTGGTACAAATTGTGCTGCATAATCGACTGGTTGCGGGTTCGATTCCCACTCGAGGAAAGAAAATATTTATTTATGTTTTCATTTCTTCGCTCTGGTAAAGTCAGCCGTGTGGTCCCGGCTTAGAATAGGATCACCCTGGTACTGTCGGTGTCGTAAGAGGCGACTAAAGTACGTGTGGAAGAGTCACGTCGCCAGTAATGGCAACACGCATGGGCAGACTCGACCGGATTTAATACCACCCCCGGCATTTAAAACCGGCGTAAAGTAGTGGCCCTTGCCACTGCGTTTCGCATTAGGTAATGCCGGGCCCCGGTGCCCTTCATCTTCACCTTAAAGGCTGGCAACGCACCTGTGGCTCCTCTGGTGTTGCATGGGGTCGTGGGCGGCGGTGATCACTTACCATCAGGTGACCCGAACGCTCGTTTGCCTTGTCCTCTCCCATAAAAAAAAAAAAAAAAAAAAAAATTCTCCACGCACTGCAAAATTTCGAGACATAAAGTATATATACATAATATATATAAGTAAGAACAAGTGAAAATGCATTCGCCCTAGTGGGAATCAGACTCACTACGGTCGCGTTACTGCGGCTTCAAAGCCGTATATTCAAGTCGTATAGTCAACAACGTGTGCGGTAGCAGTAATATAATATCGTACTTTATATATATACCTCATACCTCAACCAAAGATGTTTTACTTTACTTCATAAATATTATAAGCCTTAGGTCCACATTAGACTCGACCGGATTAATACCACCGCCGGCATTTAAAACTAGGCGTGAAGTAGTAGCTCTTGCCACTGCGTTTCGCATTAGGTAATGCCAGGGCCCGGCGAACTAGATATAATGTTTTTAAAGCATTTCCCATGAAATTAGCCGCATAATCTAAACCTATAAACCTACTTCTCGTGGACGTAACGTAAGTTCTCATTTCTTGCCAAATTTTAAAACTATATTATAAAATTTGGCAAGAAGGGAGAACTTACAATATATATAATACAATCTCACAATCCAACAGGCCTTGACGGCCTCTTTATTTTCTCTTTTATACTCTGATCACAAAACTATTTAGTACTCCGATGGTTTTTTTTTATATTTAAGAGCTCTACTTCACGCCGGTTTTAAATGCCGGGGGTGGTATTCATCCGGTCGAGTCTGCTCATGCGTGTTGCCATTACTGGCGACGTGACTCTACCACACGTAAATACATATTTTGTCTTTTTCATGTTGCATCCCGCACAAAGACAAGAGTAAGAACACAGTAAGTTCTCTGTTAAGCTACTCTGATCCCATTAAGACACTCCTGTTCTCAACTTTCCTTCTCAACAACTCGTTTCGCCTCGTTTCCAAGGCGAGGTGGTGAGGTATAAATATTTAATATCTCATTTCCTCGAGTGGGAATCGAACCAACAAACTGTTGCGTTGGCAAAACCACGTGTGCCCCTGTGCCATAACTGTGTTATCAATAAATTATTATTCAGTTTAATATATCTTATAAAAACTAAAAATATGACAGTGTCTAGGGATTCTTGTTTACTTTCACAACTTTCATCTTTGATTTCTCAAAGAATAGCATTCCTTGTATTCCTCTATTTCTATTTACATGCTCTTTTCTAAGAATGTTATTTAACGTGCTTTTACTAGGTCGAGCTGTTACTAACTATCTAATGAAATCTGAGAATCTGAATTACACGCACTTCTAATTGTTGGCCTACCGTTATATTGTGTAGATTAGATGATACGATATTATGGCACCATCCAGCTGGACGCGGCTTAACGCAGCCGTAATTGCTCATTACTTTCATCTTACTAACGAATAGACTTAGAAAAAGTTTGTATTGATTTGTAATATTGATATATTATATGATACTTATTTTTGTAACTCGGATCCGGTTACATGAAAGTGAGGAAATTACAATATTTATTAAACAATTAAAAATTTAAGCGTAGCGAGACTCGAAGCCGTGCTTAAATAAAGACAAATATTTTATGTGTATTTATAATTCGACACCACATTTCCCGTGGGATATCCATATTTTACCCCAATTTTGACGAACACACCTAACTTTGATTATTTTATAATTTTATTTATCTATTATAACATAAAGGTTCGAATCCTACGGGATACATAATATAGGGAATTGTTTATCCCTTTCTGGATTTTCGTGAGTTTATAACTTATAAATACATGTACCCATATATGTATTTATACATTAACTATAACGCAGAAATTCTGTAGAAGACCCACAGGAGTTCTAGTTTTTAACGTTAATTTTCAAAAGAAATTTAAAGTATTAAATATTTCTAGACTTTTCTTACAATTAAATTATTATCTTCCTGTTAGAAATTTTTTTTTTTTTTATAAATTTGGAGCTGTACTGTACAGTTCAATTCCAAAATTCTGCGTGGTAAGAGATGCCGGCGATGGACTGTGACTGCTACATCGCAATGGACGTCTACCACATTCAATCTAGTCGGCTTTTCTGTGAATTGGTAAATATTTATTAAATGTAGCTAATGAATTCAAAAACACTTCAGAGTAATATGACATATGATATTCTTCTTCTTAAATTGGGCAAAAAACAAGAAAGAAGCGGTTTAATATTAGCTGCTGTCTTATCTGCAGTATGCCCATATGCCACAGCCTGAAACAAAAATAATACATGACACATATGTATGTATTATGTATTATTTTAGCTGTATTAAGTATGTACTTATATACCTATAAATATATTATTGCATAGTAATTTATCAATAACTATTTGAATTAACACATAATATTAATGAATTATATTGTCATAACCGACGAAACGTATATGTTACACAATCGATTCGCTGAATAATTCGATTCCAGCACATTTCAATTTGGTAGGATGATATGAAAACAACGTTGTTTGTATTAAACCTCTTATTACGTGAAGGCTTAAGTTTGAAGGCTTCTTTTGTGTCCTGAATGATCATTCGAGAATATATTTTTTCTTGTATAGCAGGGAAGGCAGGGGAACCTAGTGTTCGTTCGTTATACTATTAGTACGTTGAGTAAGTTATATTTCGTTCCTCACCTTCTGTCCAAGTTTCGAGACATTGCGTGTTGAGCGGCAGAAACCAACTCCGCGTTTCGTCTTCCAGAACAGGAGATTAAAATTAATTTTGCCCGAGACGGAATCTAACTCACAACTACCCCGCTTACAACCACACATCATACCATGTGTGCCACGTTATATTATTGCATTACATAATAATACTGGTTAAAAAGTACACAAGTCTTAAAATAAATAGAAACATTATATTTATTGACTTCGTTTCGAGATTTCATGTAAGTCAAGCGAGAAATATATTTGTAAATAAAATACAATAACGACTACGTAAGGATTTGTCGATTTTGCAAGAGTATTAGATAAAAAATACAGATAGATAATATAAGAATATTTATTTTCCTTTTGCCATATTTTTCCTGTTTTCCTTTGTATAGGGTAACAATGAATATCATAAATTCCATTTTTTCTATACAAGTGATATGTCGTTAAATTAGATTTTCGATATTTTTATTAGATTATTTTAAAGGCAGGTGAAAGTGTCGTGGCGCACAGGCACAAGAGTGTTACTGTAACCTGCCGGTTGTGGGTTCGATATAGTATATATAAAATATACATTTTCAACTGTTCGCTCTGATGTCAGGCTAATCGCCGCATTGAGTTCCGGCACTCAACACGCAATGCGGCGGATTATGGGGAATGGAGTGTCTGAACACTAGGCTCCCTTTGCCTGCGCTTCCTACTATATGGCTGATTTACTTACTAGAGCAAGTCTACATCTTCGCCTGCAATTACATTAGTTTAATCAAGGTTTATTAATGAATTAAAACTACTTTTACATTTGGTATTTTGAAAGTAAAAGCAAACTGAGAATAAGTGTAATACATAAAATTAGATTTATATATGTCTCAGCTCACTCTAAGTTTATGAAGAATATTTATTGTAAAATGTTTTATCTTCACTTAATATATTAAATTGGTAACAAGGCTAACATTCTTCAATTCGGCGTGTAAATATTATTGATGATATATATATATATATATATATATATATATATATATATATATATATA
>JBAIZZ010000282.1:79777-125296 GCA_037355905.1 Heliconius aoede
ATATATATATATATATATATATATATATATATATATATATATATATAGTCAGTACTATAGATATTTTTTAAATTATATTGGGTACGTAATATCTGACAATATTGCCAACATTCTTTTTTAATAAGTAATGAATGTAATGTTTATATAGAATATTTTAGGGTTCCTTACGTCAGAAAGAAAAAACGGAACCCTTATAGGATCACTTCCTTGTCCGTCTATCGATGGACAAACAGTCAAGTCTCACAAACGGTCAAGACCATTTTCTCGATAAGCACAGAATAATCAAACTTCTAAGTCAATACAATCAAAAGATACGAATATATCTATACATCATTTTGATGCATTTCGTAACAAATTCATCGTGCAATCAAAAACTATAGGATATTTCCCGTGAAGTTATGATGTTTGCATGGCTATTTCATGGGAAAAATTACAAACTTATGTTTGTAGCTCATTTCAGTTGACCTCGGACATTGGTACGGGTCCCTCTGGGTTTACTGAAACAATATAAGAACTACGTAGCAGAACCTGATACAGCATTATGCCCAAGTCAGATTTAGGAACTCGTATTATAAAAATAATTTTAAAGAAATCCAATAAATTGAAGATTATTAAGTAAATATTATATTTCTTAACTTAGACAAAGAAAGTGTACTTACAAAAAAGGTTAATTTTAAAATCAAATAGTCTATAGAAAGTTAATAATAACGAATTTTAATAATATCGTTAATATTTTTAAAGAAAAATTTCTTTGTGAAATTTGTAATAAATCGGTATAAAATTTTACGTTCACACTCCATTGAGTGTTGCCGCCTTCGAAATATACAACTTTTAATATTTCTCACTAAAAATATGTATTTTCAAATAAGAACCATTTCTCTAATATCGTGATTTGAAATGAATAGTAAAAATATATGGAATAAATTTCAATATGTACAATATGCTTATTTATTTCGCTGATACTTGTTTCACGCTATATCACGCATATAGCAGGGTAGTCAGTGGGAGCCGTGTTAAGACACTGTATTTCCACTTTCTGCTCAAATTCCGAATTATCACGAGGAAATGAAAATAATTTATTCCTCGACTGGCCATTTATTCCAAAGTGAAACAGTCAAACGTCTTTGTAAAATTGTATTTTTTATTAACTTTACTTTGTCACTTCACTCAGCACGTATTGCTTCGAAAATTCGTGGTTGTGTCTTAACATAAGTTTCCCTCTACATGATACACCTGTAAGGTAGGCAGCGGCGTAAAGTAATTAAAAATATATATTACAAACTAATTATTTCACATTTTATAAAGATAAATAGTAAATAACCCCAAGAACCAAGAACGCAATATAATAGTAATATGATAGCAGTGGCGTGGCTCGTTTCCGGCGCCATCTTTTCCCCGGTGGTCCTGGGTTTGAATAACACGCCGGATCGCAGCCCAGACCAGTGTCTGTTCAATAGCACATATATTCAACGTAAACGCAACGGTTGTGGGTTCTTTTTCTATTTTGGGGAATTCATAATGTCATTTCTTCGCTCCGGGAACTAGGCAAAAGCGCGGCGTTGAGTTCCGCTATAAGTGGCCTAGGCTACATCCTAACCCTGTGTATGACTATGTATGTACGAGTGTATTACTCGATTTTGCACTTTAGGGGCTCCACCGATCCCTTATTATGTGGCGAGACGGTAACTGTACTTGTACATTTAAATTGACATTTTCCAAGCCTCAAGCCTCAAGCCTCAAGCCTTCCGTTTGAAAAGGGGTCGTTTCGACCTTTTCCAATTGTAATATCTGGGAACAATATTGTGCTTCAATAATGTTTCAATTTTGATGTACTTGATTTTTATATAATAGTTTATTATCTTTTTAAATGCCATCAGCATTTGACTGTACTAGTGATGGTAGTCATTTCCATTACTACTCAAGGTTTTATTTAAATTATTTTCTGTCAGAGAATAGCGTTGAGTTACGTCACTCCTACACAATGTATTAAAATCTGGGCTGTGCTTGAACAACGGAATATCTTAATATTAGGTTCTCTCTGCTTACCCTACAGTTGGAAAAAAAGCGTGATGCTATTTAATTTTTTGTAAATTTATATAAACTTTTCTAATTCTTGTCACTATTCTACAAAATTTACTTTTAGGAAAGTAGGAAAGGGAAGTGTCTTAATGGGGAACGGATTGTTTTTATAATAGGTATAATAACTATAATAGGTAACTCAACGCCGCACGCGAACTAATATTCTTTTGTCTTTGTAATACAAGTATTGTATATAGGTATATCTTTTATTAGCAATATTTTTAAATATCATTATTGGAAGCCATAAAAAGATCAAATAATAAAGATAAAATGACAAACTTATACTTGTCATATTATATTGGTTATTTATTTCGACACCTGTCATAAGCGGCTCGTTGGTCTAGGGGTATGATTTTCGCTTAGGGTGCGAGAGGTCCCGGGTTCAAATCCCGGACGAGCCCAATGATTTGCAGTTTTTATGCTTTTGTTATTCTATATCATGGTGTTCTCGAAATTGGATATTTATTACATTCTGACCTATCAAAATGCAAAATTTGCAAAAATGTAACAATATTTTATTTTTAACTTTTTTTATTAGACGTATTCTTTGAATATATTTCAGACAGCAGTCTTAGAAATATATCTCACAAAGAAAAGTATAATGATCTACCCACGTAGAGACCTGGGAACCTAGTATGAACCTCCACTTACCGCTGAATTCTGGAGTCATTGACATTCATATTTCATCATCCCAAGAGGAAATCGAACTCACAACTGTCGCGGATAAAGCCGCCCGCCCGCGTCTATGTTCTTTATATAAAATAGAAACATTCATTCACATAAACTTCATAAAGTTTCGTTTTAATAAATTATTATTATTTATTAAAATAGGATTATAATGGTTTTGGTTTAAGTTATACTGTGATATCATTAATATCTCGCCTTTACGCGAGTAAAAATATGAGGGATAATGTGACTCAGCAGGACTTCTCCCAATAGATGTACATACTTCTTAAATGATTTCAACAGAGTGTAAATAGATTCCCATCTACAAACAGCTTTGTTTGATTGGTATTATCTCGATTCCTCGATATTATTTCCATATAAACTTATGAATAAAATTGAAATAAAATGGAATCACAATTTTCGTGGGAAAACGTAAAATATTTTTGTTTCAGTTTTTTTCTTTAGAATAATGGAAAACCTAGCGCGTCACCCATCCTAATGATGGATACGACCACAAATAACGGTTCAGGGTACGCGCCTTCTAATATGGACGTGACCACACTCCACCAAATTCTCCTATTACAGAACCGAAGGTTTTTTTCAGCTTCACGCTGTACCCCGCACACAGCAGGGTAGGCAGAGGGATCTTTGGTGTTAAGACATTCCGTTCCCCACTTTCTGCCCAATTCTGGAGGCATTGCGAGTTGAGTGGCAGAACTCAACGCCAAATATATATTAATTAAACCTGGCATAGGCCCACTTCGGCTGAATTAAAGCGAACATGATTATTTGTTCAAGAGTTAATGAGTGTTTTACAAACAAATACGGTTCTATTAACTTTGTATTATATTAATGAAGTGAAGTATGGCTGTGATATACTGGCTGTTATATAAATCGAAATGAAATATTAAATGAATGATAAAATATCGGCTCGAATAGGAATCAAACCCACAACGTGTCGCGTTTATCTAAACACACAAACTCATTTGCACAGGTTACACATTAACTAGGTATTACATTATTTACTATAAGTCTGTCGTGCACACTGACAGCCCTCTGCGGACTAAAGTATTCTAAAGTCTAGACATGTAAGAATACACTCTTTTTATATAATAGTAGGTACCTACTAAAGAATTTACTTCATTTCTTTTTATATAAGTAGTATAAAATGCGAGTAAGACCGTCGTGACGCAGGCGCACAAGGGTGTGACTGTAATTTGAATGTGGTGGGTTCGATCGCAACTCGAGGAATGAATTATTATATTTAATTAATATTTTTATTTTTTCGCTCTGGCTCCATTTAAAGTGCCCGGTGTTAAATTCCGCCACTCAACACTCAATGCTTTGAATAATTTTAAAAACTTAAAAATAACTAATAAGATCATACTAACTTATCATCATAATTGCTCCCAGACGCGGTGTTGGGTGCCAAGTAATGCAAATCTTGTTTCTTAACCACTAAGAGGAAAAAAATTGCCAAGTAAAATTCGAAGATTGAATTTTATCGCATATGCACAAAGAATTCGGCACCTATAGAGATCTCTCATTATTTTGTATGTGAAGAGACGTAGTATTTTCCATTTAACTTGACTCTCACTTCACAATCATGATTTTGATGGGATATCGTTATACTTTTTATAAATAAATCCTCATTTAACAAATCACCATAAGGAAAGGATCAGTCATAAAAACATTCAACAGAACTTACTAACCATGGTATTGACGATAGCTGTCGAAGTTTCAGCCGTGTGGTCCCGGCTTAGAATAGGATCACCCTGGTACTGTCCGTGTCGTAAGAGGCGACTAAAGTACGTGTGGTAGAGTCACGTCGCCAGTAATGGCAACACGCATGGGCAGACTCCGGATTTAATACCACCCCCGGCATTTTAAACCGGCGTGAAGTAGTGGCTTTTGCCACTGCGTTTCGCATTAGGTAATGCCGGGCCCCGGTGCCCTTCATCTCCACCTTAAAGGCTGGCAACGCACCTGTAGCTCCTCTGGTGTTTCAGGGGTCGTGGGCGGCGATGATCATTTACCATCAGGTGACCCGAACGCTCGTTTGCCTTGTCCTCTCCCAAAACAAAATTAAAAAAAAAAAGTTATTTTCGCTGACAAAGATAAAATCTATTCATCTGTATAGATAGTTTTATGCACTCAATTCTATGAAAAATGCCCTTACAATTATAGCAATAAGCTATCGTCTCTAACGTCTCTAACATAGTGTATTCGAAACAAGGCAACTATCCCACCACTACGACTAGCCGGGTATTTTTTATAATCCTTATAAAATATTTAAATCCATTCAAAATATAAATTCAAGATTGAATGATACATTGAACGGAACTTTTGGATACATTCCAAGTGTTTAACTTTTCAGGCCAATTATATTTTGTATTTAGTATTATATCTAGTATAATATTTTAACAAACTTTCTTACACTCTTCTCATTATTTATATTTCAAACTTCATTTATTTTTGGCAAAAATATTTATTAAACTTTATGTAGGCCAAATGTTTTAAAATAATCAATACTAATATTATAACACAAAAGACATTGTTTTGCTTAACACGTTCATCTCTTCAACTACTGTTTGGAATTACTTCTGTCGTTAAATTCCGCCAACACACGCAGCGGAGTGTTTTAACACAAGGTTCCCATCTGCCTATTCTGCTATATAGCGGGAGACAGCGCGTGAAGTTTAAGAAATAGAAGAAACCCGAGAACATTACGAAGGCGAATATATTTGAACGATCGCCATCGAATTTTGAGTGTGCAAATATAGTGGCCATAAAGCAGGTACGCGTCCCGGGAGCGATCGTAAAGGGACTTTATGGGGAATCACGGTCATCTGTTCCCTAATAAAAGGAGGAAATAAATAACTTTTGATAAAGTATTGTTTTTGAATTAAATGCAAATTGGATAATTTTTTGTGGGTGTGTGGCCTTTATGTATTTATATAATTCATTTCAGTCATCTGATGTTATGAAGACAAGATTTGTTCTAAGTATCTATTGTGTTCCGTATCTGTGCTTAAAAGAATGATAATAATTTATTAGGTAATAATTTCTTTTCACCTTGAAAAATTCGAAAACTCACTTAAAGAAATTCGTTTTTTTTAGCTTTACTCTTTATACAAAACATAGCAGGATAGGCAGAATATGGGAACTTAGTGTTAAGGCTCTCTGTTTTCAGACTCTCTGTTTTAGCGAGTGGCAAAAATCACCGCCGCATTGTGCCTGGTAATGCTGTTAGAACATTTCATATAATACTGCCCAAATTTGAGTAAACAACTACCTTTATTACGAGCCTGAAAGCTCTTTGGCTGACTCAGCAAATAAAATATAAAAATACTTTTATTCGATACGATAAAAATATTTTTCACGACAGGTATGGACAACTCAGTGGTTAATTTCTACGTTTTCTATATTTAGATTTACTATTATATACTTGCTTGGTAGAGAAACTCTTGTAATGTATTGGAAAACCTAACGCTTCTTAGAAATCCTCTACGCGCTCTATGCCATACGTGCTCATCAAAGTATGTCGATAATCATTTTTTTTATTCGCACGCTCATAATTTCATTAGCATCTAAGTGGAAGAAAAATATTTCTTTTATCTTTTACTTAAAAAAATAAAAGATGAAAGACGAGAAAAAGCGCCTATCACAAGATTCTATTCATGTTTTTAGGGATACCTTGAAAAATCTCAATAAGGTTTGTGCAGTGTAAAATAAAAGGATATCCAAATATAAATTACGTGACGTGGCGGGAAGCTGACATTTTATGTCACAGCGAAGCTCTAAATAACTTTTAGAAGCTACATAATTAGTATTTCTTTTCCAGCTTCACGCTCTATCAGGGTAGATCGCACATAGCAGGGTAGGGGTACACTCTGTTCCCCACTTTCTGCCGAATTCTGGAGGCATTGCGTATTGAGTGGCAGAACTCAACGCCTTGCTTTGCCTGGACAACAGAGCGAAGAAAAATAAAGAAATATAAACATAAAGAAATATTTCACTTCCTCGAGTGGGAATCAAACCCACAACCGTCGCGTTTGCGGGCAGCACCCTTGTGCCACTAGGAACTTGAGCAGGGTAGGAACCTAGTGGTAAAACATTCCGTTCGTTCAGGCTAAAAAGGGCTTTCTCTGATTTCTGGAGGCATTGCGTGTTGAGTGGCGGAGCACGACCTCGAAATATTAAATATTTCATTTCCTCTAGTGAGAGTTGAACCCACAACCTGTCGCTTGTCACACTGCCTTTCTCTTCCGCCGCTTGAACTTTCCGCCGAGTTCTAGAGAGCGAAGAAATACAAAAATACTTAATATTCATTGGAGAAGAAATAAAGTTATATATTACTGCTTTTGATCAACGCAACGTTTAAGAACTTTGACGTTATGTGATTGCGCCTTTTGAACACTTTCCAAAGGCCGCGGGTTTAAATCCCACCAAATTCAATTTTGATGCATTTTCTAAAAAGAATATTTTTCTTTAATACACGTGAAAAAATGCTTTAAAAAAATTTAAGATTATACATAAGTCCGGAGGAGTTTGATTTAATCACAAGTTTACATAGATCATTTACCTTCGTACTTCCCAGTACGTGCCCCAGTACACTCATAACAGCATGATAGAAGATATCAGAGGTATACGAGCGTCTTACTGTCCGTAACTACTGTTGTTGATGTTACATCGTAATAACTATGTTTTACGATCCAATTACCATATATGGCAAAACTCAGTTGTCCATACAACTGTGATTTGGTTACGCAATGCGTAATTAGAAATATAGAAAAGGATCTACGTACATATCTAATAAACGTATCTTGTATTGTAAAATGTAATGTTATTTAGTAGAAGGGTAATTAATTTTATTTTTAATAATGGTAATTAATTTTTTCGTTACCAGAGCGCTCCCGGGAATCGAAGTAAGTCTCATATTTTGTATAATATACAAAATCAATATAAGTGTCGGTTATAAATTATATAATGTATCAAACGAGCTTTTCTAAAATAAGTTATAACAGGCCAAGATTACCCCACCTCGTACTTCCGGATGAACAGATCCTCTCTCATCCCTTATATTAAGCAACCTTAAGGACGGTCGGCTATTGAAACTGTAGTAATACATAGTTTGAAATATCTTTTTAAATCTTGTTATAGATTGAGTTTTGAAGAATTCAAAGCTACGGTTTGTTTTGTACCAGAGACAGAAAATAAATATTATTTCACTACCGAGGTGGTATTCAATCGGTGTTGCAAACGAATAATATATTTTTAATAAGTAAAAATGCGTCGAATGAATGTACGTTATCGATAATAAAATATCACTTTTCATATAGATTTCTTTATGTTCAGAGATATCTGTTGCTAGGTAGCATCTATATTACTTCACAATATTTTTGCTTTTCACGCAACTCTAGAAAAATGGTTTAAATAAAAAGAGATAAAATTACAAAAAAAAAACACAAAAATTTTTTACTCTCCATAGCACTTACAGTGGTACACGAGCACTACCCCGACCTCCTCACTCCACTACTCCTCTGAGAGCCGTAAGTGCGACGCGACATGTTATTAGAGTCGGCTATATTTCTTACTTATGTACATTATTTTTAACATCATCTAGACGTTGGGACGTGACTAAGCGGCTCGAGGTTTAAATCCTACTTCAGAGAATTGTATCTATTATGTATCTCAATCTTGGAATGAAAGAAACAATATATCTTCACACGTTTTCCCGCGTAGCAGGTTAGGCGAGGGGAACCTACGGAGTGTGTTGTAGCGGTGGCGGAATTCAGCGCTGCATGTTGTCTTTTACCAGAATGAAATAAAAATAAATTAAATATTATCCATATCATATATAATAATCGATAATTGTGAGTCCACGGGCATTCTCGTATATCTCATTACGCGGCGAATTACATACAAATTTGAGACTGCCTTGATTTTTTTGTGAGCACTGTGGGACCATAAATCTATAGGGATTCATTTATTTGTCATTTAAATTATGGAATCGCGTTATCAGTGCATTGATGTATGAATTTAAAAAAAACAAAAATACACATAACTTTTTAATAAATGTATCATACAATAGAGCTTGTATGAAGAGTCCCCAATTAGAGCTTGACTACAAATAAACTACATAAGTGGGTGTGCAGAGGAACGAAAAACGTGAATCCCCTCCGTAATAGTACGATAGGAATATATTCCACTGTAAATTTTTACTTCTACCAGTCAACATATTTTGGAAAAAAAAGAGAAAAATTATTCTCAAGTAAGAATCGAACTATGGCAACTAAAGCTTTTATTGGTCTTGTTAGCTTCATATTCTAAACATAACAAAGGTAAGAGACTCTAGAATTCAGACACTGCGTTGATTATTCTCCTTCTGATTTTCAGTGAACGCTGATAATGTGTCGGAGCCCCGTTTTTTAGACATTGAAGTGGAGATTTAAAAAAAATATATATATTAAAATTCAAATAATACTTTTAAAAAAGCTTATCTTCGTGCTTAAATTGTATTATTTGAGCAAATCTAACCAAGTCATTAAAGAGTAAAAAAATAAGTAGATGTAGTGTCAACATAAGATAAAATCTAAATCGCTTTCCTACCCTCGAATCCGGTCCAGACCGGATATATCCGATCTGATAGAACTAACCCTAGCAGAATGAGACCTCAACAATAAAAAATAACAAAAATAGAGATGAATAGTAATATAAAATGTATAACATTCGCTGAGAACCGCTTTAATTAAAAGAGTGTGGTAATTTTCTTTGAAATTCATTATATTATGGAGGTATTATGGAGTATAGCGTCTAATTCCTCTAAATACGTATGTATTTTTCTGTTACTATTTCATTTTATGTTCTAACTAATGTTAAATTTCGCTAAGCATTGCCCGCTAGACCGTTTTTACTTAACTACCGTATTTTTTCCGGTGAGCGTATAATAAATGGATTTTTTAAGCCAATTCTCACATTTTATCTGAAGTATAGTGACTCTTCATGATTACCCTACTGTGCGATGCAAGGGAGGGTAATCACGAGGAGAGAAGAGAATGTATTTATCAGTCTATGTAAGGCTGTATGTTTGTTCCGTTCCACCTCTCCCATAAAAAAAAAAAACCTATGAAATCTTCCTCAGCCATATAAAACTTAAATGGCGCCTAACATTTCAATTTGATAACTGCTGAGGAGAAATATGAAGCATACATTCTCGAACCATAATAACGTTTATCTTTATAAATAATAAAGCTAATATTAGGTAAGACTTTATGTGTTACAGTCACAATAAATAACGTCTTGAATATATTAATTTTTGGGCTGGGCGGCTTCGCCCGCTTGAACTATAATTATATTTATTAAATATGTTTATGAAATTGTTTTCATCTTAAAGACTAATTAACCATGAGACACGTGTTCAATTAAATAATATTTTTAAGTCTAAATTAAAAATTTTATAAAAACCGGTGCCGATTTATATATATAAACTTGTGTCTCATATATTATAAGTGTGCTATAAAGGTTCTACATTCGATTTCCGTGTGAGGATTTTTTAGCTTCATGCTCTATCCCCTAAATAGCAGGATAGCTAATAATCCTAGCTAGCTAGTAACATAACTGTTTATTAAAGTAACATAACACTACTTATTAAAGTAACATAAAATGGAGAATGCAGAGATCTACTACATATATAACATTCTCCCGTTACCTCATGTAAAAGATATGTGTATGGAGTGATGTCTTGAAATTTCTACTAAAATAGGGGGGGGGAAACAGAAATTTATATTCTACATCTTAAACTCCATATCTTATATTTTTCGTTTTTTTTAAATGATGTCCAATTATAATGTCTATATCGCTTAATATTTTTAGTTTAATATTTTTTTATGTTTGCCGTAAAAATTATAATAAAAGCAATGAAAGTAAAAGCATATAATAATAACCAGAAAGTAGTACAATCTTGTAAGTTTTCCAATTAGAGTTTTAAAATGTCGCTTCCTGCTATATTAAAAAAGAAAAACAAAATACTGTTGTATCGATAACTAAGAATCTTTTAAGCATTATCCTATATTAAGTACTTCTTAGTTTCACGCTGCATTCTCCACAAAGCAGGATAGACAAAGGATACCTGGGAACCTAGTGTCAAAACACTCCGTTACCATTAAGACACTTCCGTTCCCCACTGAGAAGCGGGAAGGATAAAAAAATCCCACTATCGTGTTTTCAGTAGCGCACTTGTGCCCCTGCGCCACGACTGGCCATCTCCTAAGATATTTTATGCAAAATATGCGTAGGTGTGAATAAGTAAACAACAGTTTTCGAGCTCTTTATTCGTTATTATATTTTATTATATTTACTGATATTTTAACGTGACCCATGTGCTTGTGATATAAATAAACCTACCGTTAGTGTAATCCTTTAATAAATTATATCAGTATTATTGTGATTTTTTTTTTTGTTAAAAAAAGTCACGGCACACCATGAACGCAATCAGAGTCTATAACTGCTTTGACTAAAGTGTTCGACGCTAGGATGTTCGCGAATTGCGTCGTTTAGTTCCGGCACGCAAAACGGAATATCTCGGAAATTAAGTGAAATGTGGAGATCAAAGAGTATCAAGTTACCTCGACCTACCCTGCCAAATACAGCGTGACGATAAAAAAATATTTAATATCATCCGAAAAGAATTCATAATAATTAACGTCGTGGTATCAGAGGACATATAATATATAAGATGTAACGTGATCGACGGTACAACGGTTGTCGATAGGTAGAACCTAGTGTTAAAACATTCCGTTCCCCACTTTTTGCCGATTTCTGAAGGCATTGCGTGTCGAGTGCTACCCTTTGCCTCCACGCCAGAGCGAAGAAATGGAAATATAAACGTAAATAAATATTTCAGTTCCTCGTGTGGGGATGGAACACCGAACCGTCGCGTTACAGTCACACCTTTGTGCCGCTGCGCCACGACGGCCTCAATTTTTTAAAAAAATATTCTATGACTGTGGCGAAAATAAACAGGTTATTTAGTTTTTCCGGAAGTAATTTTAAAAATTACTCGTATTTATATAGAATCTCTTAAAGTTGCATAGGCCTGACTCATTGACAAAATGTTAAAAAAATATTTAATTCATGAAACAGTAAAAAACTGCTACTTCCGAGTATTCAAATATGATGAAGAGTATTAAAATTTATATAAGTTTATGATGACATTTCTGTGAAATACGACGATTATCGTATCCCTATAAATTTACCTTTGTAAGCGGATATTTTTCTGTGCTTGAAGAGATACTAGACTTGAATATTTGATATTAATTTCACTTTGGTACCTCCACGTGATCCCAATATAAATAGTCTTGACTGGACTTGATAAGGGTTCCGTTTTTTCCTCTTGAGATACGGAACCCTACATGTCATGTACACAGACGTGACATCAAAAACATTTTTCCAATAGTAACCTTCTTTCGTGGTTAGAGCCTTCTCCAAATAAAAGTTTTAGACGTCAAAGCATTCTCCCATCTAACCTGGTATTGAAAATGACTCAAACTAATAATACCGGGACTCGACCAAGTAATCAGATTTGTTCTGCGAAGTCAGTTTTGAGTGATCTCCTTTGTGGCAAGTAAAAGAATTTACGCTCAAGGTTTTCATTTAAAAATTTCTTATATTACTTTGCGTCTCCGCAAATGTGAAATAATTCAGATTTTCAGCTGTTTTCTAGTACAGCAGAATGGACAAATGGACGTTAGTGTTAAGACTCAACGTTTTTCAATTTCCTGTCTTTTTTTTAATCTATTGTTGTGTTGAGTGGTGGAACTCAAAGCCGCGCTTTGATTTGTTACCAGAGCGAGGATATGAAAATTATTCATTTTTTCTATTTGGCAGCGAACCCACACTCGAAATGGTCACTGTCCGACGCTGTACCGTTGTGCTCATGCATGCCTTATAATTATTTATTAAACACATTGATGCCGTCGTGGCATATTGGCACAAGTGTATAACTGTAAACGCGACTTATGGAGGTTCGATGCCCGCTCTAGGAATTGAAATATTTAATTTTCTCATTTCCTCGCCCTGGTCCAACAAACAATACCTTTAATGTTTTGGCACTAGTTTCCCAGGTAGAGAGTATCTAGAAAACTAAAAAAATGATGCCAGTGGGATACAGCGCTAAGCTGGTTTGTTTTTTTTTGACTAAAAATAAATGGCGCAGATAGTACACCTAGCACAACCTATCCGACTGCACCTAGCAGACTGTAAACGAGATGGTGAGAAGTTCAACCTTCACTTGGGGTACCTACTGAAATATTTTCACTACTTTAAGGATATGGCCGAGAACAGTGCCTGCAATAAGCAGGACAAATCATGAAAGGCTTTACTTTTGAACCAGAGGGAGAAAAATTTAGAATTTAGATAATTTGTCCGTCAAGGAAATGGAATCAACAGCCGTCCTTAATGACCGTCCATCCATACGGAAGTAAAATATTCAACTTTCAACCTTTCTATCATAATTAATTTTACAACAGAATTAAATTTGAAAAAAAATTATGTGTACTCTAGATAACTCCACTATAGACCTGTTTGCATCTTTTTTGTAACGAATAAAACTATCAAGCCGAGATAATATGAGCTTAAAAATAAAATTTTTAAGTAGTAGAACTTAATTAAAAAGTAGTTTGTTTACAAAAGACCGTACACTTTGATCGCAATAAGGCTTCTTTCAGGCTGACAGGTGAACTTTATGATATACTATAATATTATAATAGCTTATTATATACTAGGTTCTCCCTACCTATTCTAAGGGGCACTTAGTGTTTACATTCTCCACTTTCCGCCTGAATATGAGACTAGCGTGTTAAGTGGGAGAAAAAAATGTGGGATATACGTCATATTTGTTAAAGATACGTGATCGAGTTGGGGATTTTAACTTTTTTTCGTGAAAATGAAAGAAACATCCATCTGCACAAACTTTCACATTTATAATACTTGTAGAATTAATGAATTGTAATTATGTAATTAAAATAGATCGATCTAATAAAACCTGTATTAAAAAAATGTAAAAAAATTTACCCTATTCACGTGTAAACAGCCTTAATTGGTTCTATGGTGAGCTTAAAACAATAGAAATTAGAACAAAACCAATCAGATCCCCGTCTGAGTGAAATAGTATTGAGGATCAGTACACTAGCGACGCGCTGACGAACTAATCTCGCCAGTCTCGCCCTCATTGTTTGACTGGAAACTTTCTCAAAGGGATGGATAATCGGCTCTTTATTATAATAAATGCAATCTGATATTACTTCAAGTTATTCAATTCCCTTTACCTGAAAATAAGGTCGAAACGATGAGGACGTGTCTTGACACCAGGTTCCGTCTGCCTGTTCTGCTATATGCTGGACACAGGTGAAGCTAAAAAAATATGAATATTTATAAATTGTCTTCAGTCCGTAAATCGTCATAAAACAAGACTTATGATAATATTTTTTAGTATTGAATAATTTTAAGTTAAATAATAATAAATAATTTTAGTTTTAAGTAAATTAAGTTAAAAATTATTGTTAGTCATATTTAATGTGGCCCATTGTTTATAATGTATGTCTTCATTTCCTACCTCTACTGATATGGCACAGCGTTGAGCTCTGCCATTTGCCACGCAATATATCAACAATTCAGCAGGAATGCGGGAACGGAATTAACACTACATTCTTTCTCCTACCCTGCTTTGAAATATATTAATACATTTACATTACATTACTTATTTTAACTTATAATTGTATTTAAATATAAATGTTAATAAATCATTTCCAATAATTTGCACATTTGTCAATAATGTACACGATTCCTTATAAGGATTTGTATATAAGATAAGGCAATACTTCTTGTTACGTGGTTATTCCCCGAATTTTATTCACATCTAGAATTAAAGATACTAATGTTGAATTAGGTATTTTTTATTTGTATTATTAGTCAAATATTTATTTAAAGAAATAAATTATTCATTGAAACTTAAAATAAATTGCTCGTATTTTTCTTTGATATAATTTTTATTCTATAATACCATAAATTAAATATACGTAGCGCCATCTTACACAACGTATTAGAATGTATTGCAAACCTATATTACGACAAATGTTTAATGAGAACATATTTATTATTTATAATCATGTTACATTATATAGATTAATATATTTTTATTAGTAATTTGTAA
The DNA here is from genome assembly GCA_037355905.1 of Heliconius aoede. NCBI lineage: Eukaryota > Metazoa > Arthropoda > Insecta > Lepidoptera > Nymphalidae > Heliconius > Heliconius aoede. The sequence goes on from JBAIZZ010000282.1 coordinate 94,734, forward strand.
TAATAACATTTATTTTTCAAATTGCATTTAATTTATCTGGAAAACTTAAGCATTTGGCTTTTTAGCGTTTACCATCACTGAAATAAAGATGGCGCTGAGCGAAGGGAAAACTCATTTGTCACGCCCAAATATAAATAAACTATGATACCTTAAACGATTACACGACATTGTGAAATAGAATATTCCTGTTTAATATTGGACTATTAATTTCCATTCATGGGGTCGATTTATATATTTTACTACCGATATTTTTCTTAACAATAATAATGCAAATACAAAATGACGTTTGTTGTTTCTCATTTTTTCAATTAATTATGTGCGTATAGCTATCTCGCTCACACGCTGCTAGCGAGCGCGTGCTCTAGAAAGAGTATGTAAGATAACTCAATTGCGCTTGAAACAGAACAGTTGTTCGTATCAGCTGACAACCAAAGCAAAACAGTCGGTGCGCGACCATCTTGTCAAAACTCGAGTCAGTGACAACAAATGGATATTTTAAAATGTTCTAAATAAGATGTAATGACTTAACTATATATCCATATGTTGTAAAATATACTGTTTAGTTGATCCTTGTGCTGTTCCCCACACGATCACTGTACATTTCCCACAAATATTCGGGTTTGTGTTGCGTCAAATGACGTCATGTGTGTGATACACGTATTGCTGCCGAGCTCGTAAGTATTTTCATTTATTACATTAATTATTTAACAAAATCATTGCTTATTATGAATATATTAGTGTCCGGCCGACGCTGGTTTCATTCATGAATCGTCAGCAAATATCCATTTAAGTGCAGGGGCCGTCCATACTGAACGAGAAGTTGGCATCCCGATATGCCCTTGAAAATTATGCAGCAAAAATCACAAAGTCGCTAGACTAATTTACTAATTATTGCTTCCATTACCTTCTACTGCCAATGTAGACTCAAATCTAGATAATTCTAACTTTAGTTCAATACAAACATCCGCTTGGCAACTAAAAATGAATTCCTCACGGAGTTTACTAAAAATGGAACGCTCTCGACACATAGAAAGTGTTGTTTTGTATTAAACATTCAATTTATTATCGTTTCATATTATTTTATGTATATTTTTAATGAATTTCGTATGAAATAAACATAATCCATTTAGATTGTGATGGCGTATGTAAAGTAAATATATATTGTGTTATAATAGATACTTATATAGTATCTAAGTACATATAAGTATGTAGTCGACTTAACAATTACTATTTTTTCCATTTTATGCACAATCGTCTTTGTGGGGGGTTTTTATACGTTTATCAAACATAGTGAATAATTTTTTTATAAAGTGAAACTCACAAAAATACAAAGAATTTGCAATTACTATGTTAATTGCGTTAATTTTTTTAATGTTAAACAGTTTACGTGTATTAATATCGAAGTCATTTTGTTTCTATTTTCTTGCTTAATCGCCGTCGATTACATCTCGTCACGTGTCAAAATGGCGGTCTTTACGAACACTAAATAAAGTGAACATAATATATAATTATAATTCTATATGTTATAAAGAAATGTATTTGTCATACATTACCTATAATATTGTACAGTGTTTTAGCCTTATAGGCTTTAAATAAACTGATATTAGTCGTGAAATGTGTATTTTAGGCGATCGTTATTAGGTTTGACGATTTGTTTTATATTTCGTGTAATTGAGACAAGTTATATCAATTTGAACTTATAGTTCGTGAGATTAACGTGCTTAAGCAAACAATATGTGCTGTGTGTGCTGTGCTTATTATAACCTAAACAACAAACAAGCAGAGGGGACAGCAGGTAACGTAGTGTTAAGGCACTGCGTGTAGTGTTATCAATACCGTTTTCTCGGAGGTACGTCAAATTTTTTCCTACCCTCCTTACTATTGACTCACTCATTTGCTGTAGCAATGACGTAATTACACTTTTTTTAATACTACGTCCTCAGGTTTTCTCCGCCTACTCTGCTATGTGCAGGATATAGCGTGATGCTAAAAAAAGTTTAAAATGATGTCAATGTATGCAGAAAGAATATTTACATTTTTTTTCATGAATTTTTTTTGCAACAACGTCATAGTAACACCAAAATTGTGATCCCTTTTTCATTTTCACTCTCATTTTGCCCAAAGAACTGCACTTTCTGTTTCATTCTTCATATATATGTATGTATCTATGTATATTTTATAAACCTGAGTGAAAGTATAAATGAAGGTGTTTTAATAGACTTTGATGTTATCGCGAGGTCCGATTGTACATTGAATCCCACTCGGCGGGCTTTTCATTTCTTTGCTGGTAGCATGACAAAGTGCGGCGTTGGGTTCCGCAGCTCAAATAGCAATGTTTAGAAAATTGGGCGGAAAGTTGTGTCGGAATGTCTCAACACTAATTCGTTTTTATATTTCAGGTCAGGTTTGACGAACTGCAGTGTTTTATTTATTGTGTTCTTATCATACTTTATCATTGTACAATATATATATAGGGGATTGCACAATGTTTCATATAGAGAAAGAATATTGTATAAATGTACCTCTAAAAAGAAAAGTCAAATATAAAACATTATTAGAATATCAGTCACATTTGGCCATGAGGCCGTCGTGGCGCAGTGGCACAAGGGTGTGACTAACACGACTATTGTGGGTTCGAGCCCTACTCGAGGAAGTTAAATATTTATTTACGTTTATATTTCCATTTCTTCGCTCTGGTGTAGAGGCAAAGGGCGGCGTTGAGTTCTGCCACTCAACACGCAATGCCTACAGAAATCACCAGAAAGTGGGAATGGAATGTCATAACACTAGGTTCCCTCTGCCTACCCTGCTGTGTGCGGGATACAGCGTGAAGCTGAGTTTCAATAAGTCATATTATTGAAAGAAATAAATACGACATCGCCACAATTGAAAACTTCTGATAGCACTAATTATATGTTATAATTGTGAATTCAAATCCGACACGTGTAATATGTATTTTAATAAAATGTTTTGAAGCCATCGTGGCGCATAGTCCGCTTAGATTTTACTAGAAGCGCGGCGTTGAGTTACGTTGAGGCAAAAAAAATTGTTCTGAGAAAAATGTGCGGCTTTTTTGAGATATAAAATTCGCAAATATTTTATCTATTCAATTTAAATATGTATTTCATATTTAGTTTCCTTTTTTTTTGGCTTCACGCTATATATGCCCGCACATAGCAAGGTAGGCAGATTGAAGCTGGGCACCTAGTGATTAGACACTTCGTACCCTATTCCACATTTCTATTCCTGTTCCCCATCTTCCGTTACCAAGGCGAAAAAATTAAAATCCTCCTAATTGAACCCGCACGTGTCGCGTTTATAGTTATGTACGCTTGTGCCCTTGTTATTTTTATAGTCAAATATATTTGTTTAGTTAATTGTTCATTTAAACTCGAAATTACAATAAGTAACTAGTTACGATGTATGGATATATATAAATATATATGTATATATAAATCTTGTTTAACTGCTTATAATTATAATTAAGGCGCTGTGGTAAAACTTGATTTCTTTTTATATTTGCGGCATTTACTTGAAAATACTAGTGACCTACCTCACTTCGTTTTTAATTTTCCATTTGTTTACTGTTGCTTCACGCTGCATTCGTTCACTTGTCGCGCACATACATAATGCAAATTCAAGACATGTGATTTTCTCATGCCCTTTCATCTGATACCTCACTTAAATTTTATTTCTACTTAATAGAGTATTTTATTTCTACTTAATAGAGTAAGGATTCTTAGCAAGAATAAAACTTGGCAAAAACACAGAATGTCAGACAGTTAATTATTTGTAATCAAGTTTTATAATTTATGTTATTTAATCATGCAACAATAAAATTTATTATGTAATTAAAAATTGGCGTGGAATTGTATAATTGTTTCCATATAGCTTTATTTTTACTAAGGTCTTAGTTATTTTAGCCATTTCATAATATATGAGCAGATACTCAACTCAACTCGTAATATTGAATTTAAAACCTATTTAGTACGCCACTATCATAGAGTTTGTATCACACAGTTAATATATTTGTGTTAGATTGTATCCATCAGATAGCAGGGTAGGCAAAGGGATTTCTGGAACCTAGTGTTCAGATACTCGTTCTTTATTAAGACACTTTCCGCACAATTCTCGAACGACTGCAAATTCTTGCTGAATTGAAAAATGTTAATATCAAATATTTCATTCCTCTGCGCGGGAATCGAACACCGTCACACCGTTCGGCCCCCGCGCCACGACAGTCTCAATCTTAATTATTTATTCTTCTAAATTTTGCTTTCGTATATTTTATGTGACCTAGGGTCTATTGGAAAATTTAATATGTAAATTATATCTATTATATCTGAATCTTAGAATTATCCGCTTTGATTTGTCTCGGCACTTGTAAGCTTTTTATATCATTTCATGATTCATCATCGTATCAAACAGCTGTTAAAATAATAAGATAACTAATGTCAAACAAACAAAATAATTTTATTTTGTTCTCTATTTTTACCTTTTGCGTAACTATTGGTAGCTTATATTGCTCTCTTTGTTTTAATTCAATTTTAAACCTTCTCGTATAACGTGTCAGTTTCGCTTCTCTATTTCTTTTGTTAAATTTCTCTATTCTTCTCTCTTCTATCCTTCTGTAATTGTAAAATTATTCTCGTTGTGTTTTCCTTATGTGTAAATAAACTTGGATAATTTTCCCAAAAAATTTGTAACTCTATTTTATCTCCATAAATATAAAATAATAATAAAAAATAAATATCTCACACACACAAATCGCTACAAATACATAATAGTAATAATATTTGGTGAATTATGTTATATTAAGTATTAATTAACCCATAAATAGATTGCCAAAGCATATATATTGATATGGAATTACACGGCTCATAATTAATACACGATACGATAGAGCGCGTGTGCCATTTATAGATTGTTGTAATATTACGGTTCGACTTTTGAGTATCATTTTAAGTTTCTACCAACCACTTTGAAATGTTATCAGTACAGTCGGTCGGAGTGGACGGACGTTCGGTATTTGGAATCTTGACAGTTTAATTTTTTTATTGGTCGTTTTGTATTGACGTTTAAAAAAACAAAGTGAAGTCTAAAATGTAGATATTTAGTAAAACAGAGTGACGTAGCGCTAAGTCATCCATATCTTGCTATGCGGATAATGAAATTGTTAATGTCACTATATATGATATGTATTAACTGGTACCTGCAACTCATTTATATACGTGGACTTCATATTAACATAAACCAAAAATCTATTTACCTACATTCCATAGAAATTGTTTGTACAGTCACTCAGTAATGTAAAAGTTTTATATAACAGGTCCATATTACCTGTAATTAGTTAGAAATATTTGACTTTATTGACCCTTTGAAAAACTAATGCCGATAATACTGGTCAAAGGTCACAGCAAACCCCAGAGGTCCATGGTTAAAGGCATATATCGAGAGGTTGATAATAACAATTAATAATGGTCTAAAGGTACCCATTGAACTGAACGGATCTGGATGCAACTTTATGATAATATAGCTTATACCTCAGAAACACAGGATATAATTACTTTCAAGCGGACGAAGCCACGTGGGTCGGTAGTGTGTCACAAGAACATGAGCTACTAATTAAATTATTTTCCTGTCAAAATAAATAAGAATAAGCAAATAAATTCAATATTAAACGCATGTTATATGAATATTAGCATAATTAACATACGTTGTACGTCGTGATTATACTGTCATAAAATAATATTAATTGTATATAGGTACATATAAGAAAAACAATAAACTTCGGACGATACTCGATGTATGTAATCTGTTCTTGTACTGCTTTAGCGACAATTGGATACGAACCCGTTAACAGTGTCGTATATGAATGAGCTACATATCTTCAAAGCTAAATTACAATTCAGCTTCACGCTGTATTCCACACAGGGAACCTAGCGGTAAGACACTTCGTTCCCCACTTTCTGCCAAGTTCTGGAGGCATTGAGTGTTGAGTGGCAGCACTCAACGCCTCGCTTTACCTCGAGACCAGAGCAAAGAAATGGAAATATAAACGTAAATAAATATTTCACGTCCTCGAGTGGGAATCAAACCCACAACCGTCGAGTTTACAGAGCTTTTACTGGATGATTTCATTACGATGTCCTAATATAGCGTAGACCGTATTATCATGAGCATACCATTCTCCGAGATAAACATTTATGAAATAATTATATTATTGTTTTTTTAGCTTCACGTTGTATCCCGCACATAGCAGGGTAGACAAAGAGAGCCTGGGAACCCAGTGTTCAGATACTTCGTCCCCTTACTGACACTTCCGTTTACCACTACTAGTTGATAACTGTTTGATTTTACATGATGCTTACACATGTAGCCTTATAACGAACACGTGTAACGTTTGTAAAGCCATACTATTTTGTGTTAAATAACATAAAAAGTATGAAACTATTCGAAATATTAATAATTTGAAATGATAATGATGACGCCAGTCGTGGCGCAAGTGTACCTGTGAAACCGCCTGGTTTCGGGTTCGATCCCCACTCGGGAATTTGAATTGTTTTCGTTGGATTTTTTTTTGTAAACATACCGGGGCGTTAAGACATTCTATACACAATTGTCTCGAATTGAGGCGGAGAACGGATCTATTTTAACTCTAAGCCATTTTTATAAAGCGTTCTCAACTTGAGATCGATCTTGAAACGCCGGTCTCATCCATAAACTTAAAAATAAACAATATTTTAAGATTTGGAAACAATGCATATATATTTTATTTTTGATAAAAGGATATTCGCTTGTAGTAACAGAAAGATTATTTAAGTTTATATAGTAAAATGTACATACAAATCTCTTCATTTTACAACTAGTTTTAGCGTGCGGCTTCATCCCTATGAAAATGATAATAACTAATAATTTTGCAATGAAGTAAGTTGTGTACGAAACGTGACACATTTTAAATAGCCTTGCTCGATAAAAGGACTATTCAACAAAACAAAAATGTTTATTTGATTAACTAGTTCTCGGGATTTGCGGACTTAAACAAACAAACTCTTCAACTTTATAACAAAAGGAGATGTTCCCACTGATTGAGGACGCACGCACAATTTTAACTCTAAAGGAGTCAAATATATGTTGAAAGTTTGTATGGAAAAATCTTGGAATGGAAATGGAGATTGACTCCACTGATTTTTATAAAATTTGAAATTCAGACTCAAATAATTTCATAAATATTCCTATAGTTCAAGTGGGCGAAGCCGTCCAGGCCTGCTAGTATTTGTATAGATATACAAGTGTTTCAGAATATGTCAACCATAGCCATACAAGTTTCATAATGTAGGCACTACACTACGAGTGAACGCTAAAAGAGTTATGCGGCAAAATTGAGTACACTAGCGCGGGTTCCACATCGAACCATTATCCGGGCCATTTTCATTTTCCAAACATTCTCCGGCCTCCCTTTGACGTGAATACATTTGTTACTTTGTCACAAGTAGGTACTTTTCTAGGCTTTCAGTTTATTTCCAAATATATTTTAGAAGTTTTCATACAATTTCAAGTAAGGAAGAAATAGGGATCCTAGTGTTTAAACATTCCGTTCTCCGCTCACCAACGATTTTTCGAGATACTGCTTGTTGTTTGGCAGAACTCAACGCCGACTTCGGTCTACGAGTGGAGAACCCACTTAGTATTCTATTTTATTCAGTAACTTAATTTTTCTGTTTTCCTCACTTCAGATATCATCAGACAGATTTGTGGTTTCGATTCCGATTCAGATGAATTAATTATATTTATCTCCTTGCGCGGAACTTAACGCACAGCGCGGTGTTAAGTTCCGCCACGCAACAGGCAATTCTGCCACTAGAAAATTAGGATCTCAAACAGAGTGTTTTGAGACAGGGTCCTTTATAGCGAGTACACAGAGAGAAGATAGATAGAGGATCCCGCATATATACGGAATACAGCGTGAAGCTATAAAAAAAGGAAATGAATATAACACGCCTCTGCAAGACAATTATTTTCTTAGTGACAGCCATCGCTCGGTGTATTTCACAGTCTAATTATAGACTGCCATGTAAGCTAATGCGATCTAATTATGTACTCAAAAACAAATGTCTTGTTTACAAGTGGAGGACACTCTTGACAGTCTGAACGGAACCCTAAAAATATATACTACGTGTTGTGTAGATAGTAGGTACATACACACACACAAGTGATTGGTCACGTGGGAACTGACAATAGATCGGTACATTGCAAATGCACCATTTTAATATCATTTAAAGGCTAATTGACAATTGTGAGTGCGGTCGCCAGATGACTTTCCTTTCAACGTGAAATCCTCTTCTATTAACTATGATTAAGGTGAAGCGTTACATAATTTCTTTATGAGTTTGTCATTTAACCAAATTGAATATTAAGAACTTCTGTAACATTCATTATTATGGCCAGACGTGGCGCAGTGGTGCAAGCGTGTGACTAAACGCAAACAGATTGTGAATTCGATTCCCACTCGAGGACTGTTATATAAAATCGTTGGTCTTTTAAAAGTTTTTTTTAGATATAAAGAAAGCTTCACGCTGCATCCTTTTTATAACAGTAGATTAGGCAGAGGCTCCATAGTGTTAGACAATAATGTATTGTAGCGAAGTGGGGGTCTGACTGTAAGCGAGCGGGCTGTGATTTCGATACCCGATTCGACAGAATTAATTACATCTTCTTTCTGTAAAACGTTAAATGCACCGTTAAGTTTCGTTACTCAAAAAAAAGTGTAATTTTGTTGTATGTAGTTCGAATCCGTCATGACTATTTAGTCAAACTTGACATAAATGCGATACGATGGCGTCATCTTCAATAAGATATACCGTCATACTTCATACGTACTTATTTTGTCTTTAGTCACACACGCCTACTTCATTTATATTGTTCATTCATGTAAATATATGCTTGCCAATCATTTGTCACTTATGAACGAGTTAAACCCTGGCTAACTGTAGACGACGTTTCAGGTTCGATTCCCATTGAGGCAATTTTTATATTCGGCAAAGTAAGTCTCGTATAATATGGAAGGGACATGATAAACGGATTGTCTTAAACTTGTTCACACTTCACGCTGTATCCTTCTACCTGCTTGTAGCAGGATAAGTAGAGGGAACTTCATGTTAAAGCTCACGCTCGCCCCATTTTTTTCATATATCTTCCATGTACAGACAGCGATGAGTTACAATTTCATTATATCTATAGCTAAAGATAAGCATTTATAAATAAAAAAAGAACAAAAATTATAACGTAAATAAATAATCACAAAAACTTTAAACTTCAAATAGTTATACAAATTTATAAACGTATGCATTATCAAAGGAGGAAATTGGTTAACTCTTATCACACACGCGCTCGCACTGATTCTATCGACACCTACATACATACAAAAACAAGTGTTTCTGTACATAATATTACTTAAATATTGGCTAATGTCGATAGTTAATATTTGGAATTGCTTTTATTATTAATTTAAACTTAGCTTCATATAGAGGCAGAGTGTAGTGCGGTGTGACTGTAAACGTGAAAGGTTGTAAGTTCGATTCCTACTCGAGGAAATGTTATATTACAACGCGAGAACTTCATGTATTTTCTTCCGCATTTCATTATTCGGAAGATTGCTTTTGATATATTTATATGTAATACCTACTACACACTACTTCATTTCTTCGCTCTGGTAACGAGGCAAAGCGCAGCATTTCGCCTCTCAACAACAACGCCCCCAGGGTTCGGCGATATGTATACAGGAATACAAATAATGTAGTGAAGTAAAAAGTACCCACAGATGATTTTTGCATTAACAAATTTTTTTTGTAATTATTTAACTTTTTTAATAATCCAAAACAGACCTTAATAATAAGTTAAAGACGTTCATTCATCATATAACATTTCAGATTCACAAGATTAAAATTAGGTGACAATTGAATTGAATGCACACCTACAGAGTACCTACTCGTGCTGTGAGTGTAACCTACTTCCATAATTACCCCCACTGTACTTAATTTGAAATTGAAAAAGAAAAGTTAATAATTTTTCATGGTATATGTAATTCCTCATATAAGAGTGCAGACTGAGGGAGCATTTCGAGACATTGTGTGGTGCGTTGCGTAGCTCATTGCCACGCTTTGTCTAGACACCAGAGTTAATGTCCACTCCAAAATGTGTCTACTTTGCACCAAATACATATATAACCAGCCTACTCCATCACATTATCTATACACGTACTGTTACATCACCAGACTTGTTTTTTTCTATCCTGAATAGTGACATGTGGTATTTTCTTCGCACAGAAATCGAAACCGCGACTTTCTGCATACCAGTCAAATCTATTTGCATTTTTTGACCATATAATTCTTAAATGTTGGATTTTTGAAGTAATTTTTATTGTAAATTTTAGCTATTTTTAACCACAGTTTTTTAAATATATTAGTTTAATTACTTTATATATTATATTTTAATATCGAAAGTAGAGTGTCTTAACATAAGAGTTTTTTTTGCCCTCCCTGATATACATACGAAAGCGTAAATCTATACAAAATATGCATAATTTATACTTATAGTTTTTTGTTTCAGTCATATTTTTAAATATATACATATAAATTATTTTTATTCAAAATATGGATATGTCTATAATTTACTGGTTCCCTCTGCCATGTGCGAGCTATATGCGGGATACAGCGTGAAGCTAGGATAAAAAATCTTTGAGAAAGACTACAAAACAATATTTTCTGTGACGTTTCAATTCAAAGTAGTTATACTTATACCATGTAAATAATATAATAACAGAACAAAAAGCGACCTTCTTGTGTCATTTTCGCACGATGTGTGCGCCGAGCTGGTTTTGACGAAAACCAACCTTGGCAACGACACGCAGTATGACCTTATCGCGTTACTTTAGTCTGTTAATGTATGATGTAAGGTGTTTTGTATGATCCACACATTGGTTTAGTTATTTTTATGGTACTTTGAAGCAGAACGAGGATTCACCCCCATGAATACAATTAAATACACAATAAAACACGGATTGGCCTTATGGCTCAGAGTCGGTCCCATAAAGAGTACGTACTGTTGTCGTCTTGAACCATTTGATCGCATATAACGCAGAGCTGTTCGAATCATTGGGCAGCCAATGACCTGTGAAAGGCTTGACACTTTGGCTTTGCGGAGAGTCTCCTCTGTGTCATACCTGCCGCCGTAGCACTCCACTACTATCCGGTTTCGTAGGAAAATCCTTCCACGCGCCATGGCGGAATAGCAGAACTGAGGAATGGACTACCTGCGGCAATGTTTCCAAGTCGATATGACATAGATACCTTCGAAAAGCGCGTCTTTCTCCAAAAGTTTGTCTGGTCTGGCGTCGAGTTATGCAATGTTAAATTGTTGAGCAATGTCTACAAAATTCGGTGGAAAGGGGGGGAACGAAAGTTCTTATCACTAGGTAACCTCTGCCTACCCTAAGGCTAAAAAAATGTATTGAAGAAATTCGCCCGTGCGGTCAATGGCAATAAGTTTTAAGTGTTCGTATTAAATATGACCGCAGGTGCGGTGGACTACAATGAAACTATTATTATTATTGTCAATATGGAATCAGTAGTTTCTGAGGTAAGCGCGTTCAACCAAACAAGCTTACAGTTTTCTTCAGCGTAGCAGCGTGGTAGACAGAGACAACCTAGCGTTAGGACATCATTCATCACTAAAGCCGTAAATCTGACAGGATTGGTAAAGAAATGAAAATATTTCACTCTCCAACTGAAAATCGAACCCACGACCGACGACTGACGCTCTTAAAGTAGCATGCTCGCATATACTTCCTACGCCCGTGACAGATAATCTTCTGCATTCATATCACAAATATCGTATGCATTGTCATGCAGTTCAGTGCATCAAGGTCATTTGTAGCGTCCAATAGCGATCAAATTGCAACCGGCAATTTCAAAGGTAATTGAAACACTTTGTAGCTACGATAGATAGGGGACAAAAACCATCTCTCTAGCAATCTAATGTACTGTTTATCATTTTAATTTAATATAAAAAGTCAGCTTCACGCTGTATCCTGCACACAGCAGGGTACGCAGACGGATCATAGTGTTAAGTCACTTCGTTACCCACTTTCCGTTGCATTTTACGTCAGTCGTGTCGACAAGGGTGTGACTGTACCGCGACGGTTGTGGCTTCAATCCCCGATCGAAGGATTGAATTATTATTTATTCATATTTTTATTTCTTCGCTCTGGCATTAAGGCAAGATCCCGGTGTTGAGTTACGGCACTCAACATGCAATACCTCGAAAAATTCGGCAGAAAGTGGAGAATGAAGAATTGTATAAAAAAAAGTAATTTTTACGGTAAAACGGGACCGTCTCACTAAGACTACACCGTGTCTATTCGTCCGTTTGGCTTTCTGTCCCCAGGGTTCTCGTGGAACGTGAGACAGTAGAAATTTTCACAGATGATTATGATGCAGAACAACAGAAATTAGGGCTACCGAACAACAAATGATTCCGACTCGCACTTGGCCAGTTTTATATCAATTCGCGATATTTTTCAAAGAAAGAAAGGGAGAATAAGTCACTGTGTTCTATGCTTTTTAAATTAGGGCAATTTGCGTAGGTAGAGTATGTAAGCTCGAAGCTTGTGGGTTTTATTTACAATAGGAGGATAAAATTATTTTTTTATTTTTTCGCTGTGATAAGCAGGCAAAACATGGCGTTGATTTTTACAACTCATGAAAAAAATCTAGAAAATTGAGTTGGAAGTGGCGAACAGAGTGTCTTAACACTAAGTTCCCTCTCCAGGATCAACTTCATCTTTATTGTTAGCTATTGTGCTAGAATAGTGTCAATTCCAAGTTTATAAATATATAACAATTAATGTTTTGTCATAAACACACACAGATTATAAAAAGTATTATATCTCTTTATAGGTAATATAAAAAGTAATAAAACTGTAAGTTAAATATAGCGCATGATTATTTATGTATATGATGAGGTCGTTTTGGCGATTGTAACGCGACGGTTATAAGTTCGATTTCCACTCGCCGTAATGAATAATTTTCATTTATCTTTTCTGATAATACGATGACGACGACGCCAAACGATGATCTACAATACAGTTATAAATAATATTCAGATAAAGCCACACCGTTTCCCACTTTTCACCGAAATTTTCGAGACATTGAATGTTGTGAACTCAACACCGGCTGATAAATAATATTTCTAAAAGTAAATGTTTTCCATGGCCTTTACTAACATGCTCCTATATCAATTATTACAATCACATCATAGTCACGCGAGAAAACTATATAATTCTACAACACAATAAAATTCTATTATTATTATAACTTTTTGTACATCAGTATACGAGATTAAAACTAAAGGTTTTTCATTTAAAAGTACCTTCCGCACTTAGATTTGCTAGTGAAATTGAGAGTATGATTTTAACTCGAAATGTCTACAGAACGGGAAAAAGTAATCTTCCATTACACGCCTAAATATCACTATGTAGCACATAGTGAGGTACGCACAGGGCACCTGGGAACCCAGTGTTAAGTCCCCACTCTTGTTCCCCTATCTGAAGTAAAAGTAAGTTCATGCAAACAAAGCTGCGGGCGACAGGTATGAATATAAAGAATATAATAAGTATATAAAGAAACTGAAAATCCAGGCCGGTCGTGGCGCAGAGGTGCAAAGTGTGACCGTAAAACCGACTGGGTGTGGGTTCGACCCCATTCGAAGAAATAAAATATTTGTTCAAATTTCTATTTCTTCGCTCTGGTGTCGAGGCAAAGAGCGGCGTTGATTTCCAGAGCCTCCAGAATTCGGCGGAAAGTGGGGAATGGAGTGTCTTAACACTAGATTCCCTCTGCCTACTTTGTTGTGTGCGGAATACAGCATGAAGCCGATGGATTGATTGAAAAAATGTAAACAATGCGAATTCCACGCACAAATTAACGCATTACATTTGAGACATGGAGTCTCGACGTTTGACCGTATTAAACGACCTTGACCAAACAAAGTGTGTCGAGGCCCGCGGGCCAATGGCCATCGGCGAAAGTGAAACGCGGGACGGGGCTTCGAATCGGACCGGTTGTGGGAATAACGTTACTTACAATATATATTTAATATCTATCTCGCTATGCTTATGCCGTTTACCAAAATACAATAGTGAAAATAGTATTTAAATAATTGTTTTGGACAATAGTTTTTTGTATATGAAATAAGGCTATCGCAGCTGCAAAATTGCATGCTTGTGCTGATGCGCCATGACTGCTCCCAATCCTACTATAAATGCTTAGGTTATTTTTCAATCCTACGCTAATTTAAATAAAATAATGTTCCCCTCTTAACGTTCATCACGACATTATCACATTCATTGTGATTATATTTTCTTTGCCAAGTGCATATGGTTTTCATGATAACATCTGATAAGAGGTCGATGACTCAATGTTTGTTTTATTGAGGTTAGTTGGTTCAATGGTACCTTGTCCTTTATCAGGTTCTAAGTTTAAAAAAATGAAAAAAGAACAATGCTTGTTCCGTTGCTTTGACTTCCGTTGTGAGTGTAAATCAGTTGAATTTGATGAACTAAAAACTCAACAACATAACTTTTTTTCTTCAGAATGAATAATCAGATCTTTGATTTTAACATATGTTAGATATTATATTTAGGCTTCTGTACGAAAGGAAAGGAAGATTTTATGGAAAAAAGCAACCCTTATTAGATCACTTTGTTGTCTGTCCGTCAGTCTGTCTGTCAAAAACCTTTCGTCTCAGAAACGCTTGGAGATATTGAGTTGAAATTCAAACCGTATACTCTCTTCGGCAGCTAGCATCTACAGATCGTACTAGTTGAGGAAAAAACCTGGAGACTATTACACATTTGTGGTTAATTCCTACTAAAAGCCTTAAAAGGAGGCAAAATTTGGATTCCGACTCGAACTTGATAGGTTTTTTTTTTCTATACAATATAATTTTGTCCAACTTTTTATTCCTTATTTCATAGTTCATTTTTTATTGTTATGAACGGGATATAAATAAAGAAATGCTTATTATCAGATAACGATCAGGTATCATCGTTTTTCTCAATATGCTTATACTATACTATACTATATATATAAACAACTTTTATATATATTTTTTGGAGTTTTCAACAACAATGGTGACAATTTCTTTATCTCCTTACCCTCAGATAATTCAAAATGCACGAACAGGACGAGGAGCCGGCGCACCACGCGCGTCGGCCCATGAACGCTTTTCTCATCTTCTGCAAGCGTCACAGGAGCGTCGTGCGCGATAAATACCCCAATTTGGAGAACAGGTTGGTTTATTATCATTCTTATTCCTTTATTTCTATTCCGCTTATTATATTCAACTATTAATATATTCAACTATTTTACTATATGCTTGAGATATTTTAATCATCGTACATTGTTTTAAATCATATAATAATAATTTATAAGAAACCTTTAAATCAAAATATAATTAGAACAACATCTAAAAATGTTTTCTTTTTTCATCAAAAGTGAATGTTTACATTGTAAACGTAATGTAGATAGCTAAAATTTGATCAAAGCTCACGCGGATCTAGTTCCGCCACTTTAAACACTTTACTTAGAATTTTTATTTGTCAGTGTATTTACTTTTAAATATGCTCATGTTGATTGTAAAATATTTAAAAAAAGTAAGTAGCGGCACGTTGTCTGACTTAATGTATTGTATAAAATGCCTTCTACACCTTAAAGAGAATTTCACTTTAAATAAACATCCTAAACATGTTATGTATTAACACCACTTGAAAATAGTAATGATAAGATAAAACGAATTGTATTTCAGGATCAGGCTCAGTTTCACGTTGTGTTCCGCATACAGCAGGGTAGGCAGATGGAACCTAATGTTAAGACATTTCGTTCTCCACTTTCCATTGAATTTTACAAGGATTTGCGGGTTGAGTGACGGATCTTGCCTAGATGCCAAAGCGAATGGGGATTGCACTCACAACCATCGCGTTTCAGTTACCAACCATGTGTCCCTGCGCCACGACGACCTTGGCCTAAATCTATATTTAACAAAAACTTATATATCATCCTTTAATGAACATTACAGATCTATCACCAAAATACTAGGCGAGTGGTGGGCCAACTTGGACAAGGAAGAGAAAGCTTGTTACACAAGTCTTGCTAAACAGGTAATCATGATGATGTATGTAACATCATCATCATTTATATACATTTTGTGTGTAAAAAATTCTTGTTTAATTTATTATTTGATATATTCTTATTTTTTATGTTATTTAATTTCAGTATAAAGACGCATTCTTCAGTGCTAATCCTGACTTCAAATGGTACAAGTTGCCCGCCCCTCCTTTAAGGACACTTTCCTCGCGGCCTCGAGAGTCTATTGACAAGACTATAGAGTCCTCCAATAACGAGTATCAAGAGAGTGAACTAGAAAGAACAAACAACAATTCCACAAGATATGATTTTAATAAGAAATCAAATGACGATGAAGCTGAAGTCGATCCAAAGCCTCTCTCAATGTTTACTCCCGGCAAGTTGGCTGATGAAGCTCAAATGGGAGGTCTCAGCAGCCTCCTATCTACTAAGACTGACGTTCAAACTCCTAACCCCTACTATTCACCCCCTTCATATAAATATAGCACGATCTCAAACCCTATAGAATATAGATCTCAAGAAATAATACATACAACAGAAAGGACAGCCAGTATACGTGATTTACAAAATGCTCTCACTGAAACGACCAAAATGTTTGAAGAGGACTATGACGATAAAGAAAGGTCGTACCAATACGGTGTGGCCAACGACCAATTCACGAACCAAGACGTTATAGACCAAATAGTTGATAAGAGATATTCTAAAGACGGCGAGGACGGTTGTCAGCGGAACTGGTCGGACGATGAAAAAAAATCGGGTAGATCGTGCAAGGGTAAAAGGTATCAAGAATTTATGGCCGTCGGAGGACTCATAGTTAACAAGAGGCAAAGAAAAGATTATCTAGATAGACCAGACGAAGGCTACAGTGCATCATGTAGCTGGGATCAAGGCACTGGAGAACCAATCACCGACGACACAAAAACAACGCCAAACGAAAACGAAAATTATACTGAAGAGCAACCTGACACCCCCGAAACAGACAATAATACAAATAAAACGTTCAAAGCTGCCGATTTTGATTTAGATGCGAAAATAAGAGCCTTACCCTCTTTAAGCTTAGAAAAGTTCCAACAGAAGAAAAGAGATAATAAACGCAAGAAGAAAACGATGAATGTGAAGCCTAAATTGGAGAATCAGATAATAAATTCTGTACCGCGTACAGTTTTAGACGACAGACGAGATTTAGCGGAGAATTGGCGTGAAACGGTAATAGGAAGTCAAAAACGGAAACCCAGGAAGATCAGCATAACACGTCTAGAGATAAACAGTCTCGTATCAAGCGACATGAATGGCGCACACAAAATAAGTCCAGAAATTAAGATAGCTACAGAAGCTCCTTGCACAGTGGTCCAAAATATGGGCATGGGCAGCCAGTCCCATAGTGCCGATCTCCTCGCTTTAGCCACTTTGGCCGAAGTCGCCTCAAACACTTCGAAGATAGAAAACACTAACACTTCCAAGGTATAGGTAAGCCTTAACGAGATATTCCAAAAATATTTACTTATTATAAACAATCCTATGTTTATATATATATATACTATACATAGATTATAGATGTACTTTTTACATTACGCATAAATATTAATATGATTGTACACTTTTAAGTGTCGTTTTTTGTATTATAGAAAGAAAAAATAGTTTATTTTATTTATTTATATTAATATAGTAAACAAATTTATGTATACTTAGGTTGATTTTTTGTAGGTCATTCGCTTCTTAGTTGCCTATGGTGGTGATAGACAAATTGTTATAAATGTACATAAAAAATTTATAAGAAATAAAAAAAAGATATCACACTAAAGCATAATGTATTGTTATATAATAAACTTAATGTAAAAAATATATTTTACCTAAGAACGGTATACAGCGTGTCTTTTTTAATGTAACGTCAATTATTTATTGAAGTTTGTTTTTTGAGATGCGTTCACATTGCCGTTTCGTTTTTCATCACAAGATAATAATATTTTTAAAAAATGCCAAAAAATAAGTCATACACAAACATACATACATTTTTGTATATTTTTAACCTCATTAAACTTAGTAAGATTATGAATCGCCTTAATATTTTAGTATAAACTAAAGACACCATGTGCATAGACTGTATTGCATTTTAAAGGTGAACTTTTTGTTTTTGTCATTATAATAGAGATATATTTTATTATTGTATAGATGCATATGTATGTATATGTGACGGACGTCACTATGAAGTTTCAATTAAAAGCGAAACTAAACTAAAAATACTAATGAATGTTACTGTTAGCGATGTATCAACATAATTGATATTATGTGTTTTGATTAAATATTATACTCGAACAGTGATGGCGATTGTTTAAGAATATCGATTTTTTCTATCGAGTACTATTGTTGTATTTTGTTATTTTTTTCTATAAATTTGGTTATAAATATATTGTTCTCATCCTCTTTATCCAAAGATCGGTTTCCTCATTTTAAAAAAAGAGTATTTTATAGCAATATAATGAAGTTGTTATATACATACAAACTAAAATAAAATTATATATTAACCTAGACAAGAGCTTCAATTGTTTCTAAAACTATGAATTAATCTCCTGCTATGTCTAGCTAGATCTTATACACATTTTTAGTACATCAAAGAAATAAAAGTGTAATATATTTTTATATGATTAACTTGATTTATAAATCGCCATCGCTTTTCAACTACTGGTAGTAATTAGCCGTCTAGGCCTGAAGGCCCTTATATTGTGGGTCAAACCTGCAATACATCCCTTGTGATAACTTTTAAGTAGTTTTAGTGGAAGTTATACTTTTTTCCATATTATTATCTATCACTCGTTAAAGTGTCAAACTCTATTCTCTCCTTTAATCTGATCACTCAAAAGGAGTGTTGTCCCAATGAGGTACCTGAAGTTTGTCGAAAATTATTATGTACTTTCTTTTCTCTCATACAGAAATCATCGCAACGTTTTTTTTTTATTTATTTAAATAAGCTACTTTTTTAATGATTTCATTTTTATAAAGTTATTTTTTATTTAACTTAGTTTTTTTATCATAGGACAGTGTTTCTCAAATTTTTGTTCTCGTTTTTTTTATAATTCTTTTCTTTGTTTATGAATTTGTCTTGTGGTCCTGTTTCCACTTTTTCTATAAAATTACCGAGGTATGTAGTTGTCATTCATGATGCATGCCTTTCATTAGTGGTCTAGTCTAGTGAAGTATTTAATGGAATATTCACGTAATAAATTCGAGTGAAGTGCACTTATATCGATTAAAGTTACAAATAGTGACACCAAGCCATAAAGTAACATGCTCATCCAAAGACCAAATGTATTTAGAATAGGCAAGCTAGGCAGTAGGTTTACCGTACATATTGTATTTATAAGAGACATTGTCATACAATTGTTTGTTAATTGCTATTATTTCAGTTTTGGCATTCCGAAATTTCGAATTTTTATAATGTTTAAGTATGTTTTTTTTGTGTCGTTCAAGTTTTTTTAATCGGGTTTTCAAATCGATTGTTGATGTTTTTGTTACTCATAGTTTTATTTATTGTTGCGTTTTTTAAGCAGTAAGCTTTTGATGGTTCCTCTATGAGATTTTTCGATGAGCTCTAGGCTGTACATAAATGTTTACACCAATCGTCTTATGAAGTTATTTTGCCTTGTCGATATCAAAGCCTTATTATATTGAAATTAGTGTTAAGGTGAAGGGGCCACGTGCAAGAAGGAAAGGATTCAAACGTAAATATATATATATAAATATATCATATACATTATATAACTTGTTAACACAAGGATGAGAGCTTAAATTATAAATAAAGAAAAAGATAGAACCTACAGAATGGTTTTTTTTAAGAATGGTGCTGGCAGATCTGCTTTACTTTAAGAATTTCGTTTATTCGAAGTAGATTTTGCGAAAGTTAGCGATAATAGTGCAAGTTATTGTAATATTTTTTAAGATATTTTTATTTATAGCTTTGGCAAAGACCGTTGTGCTGCTTAGACGTAAACTGCAGTGTAACTTGTACACCTAATACTATACGTTTATTAGAATATGATTCGCATGTTCCATCGAAGTATTCGAATTAGAATATATATTTATCACTATATTTACAACGAGAAAATTTTATTTTATCAGAAATTTATAGAGGAATACTACGATGTGACATGCGACTGTCAATTATTTTGTAGAGATTTTTTTCTTAGATTTGGTGGTTTGAGAAACACTGGTCGTTTATTTTAGGGCATAATAAGTCGCACCCAAAGTGTTAAGTTGCTCCAAAGTATTTGTTAACTGTTTTGTTACGAACGCGATACACTTTGTCCTTTTGTGTAGAAATACATTTTATTCATATTAACTATGTGTTTTTTTTTCTGTGTGTGTCTGTGTGAATGTAAACGCGACAGTTGTGAGTTTGATTCTCACTCGGGGAAATTAAATATAATTTAAAAATATAATTTAACATTCTTATTTCTTCGTTCTGGTAACAAGGCAAGGCAAAAGTTCCCCTACACCCAACGCCTTCAGAATTCGGCGGCAACTGTATTTAATACTATTAAAAACGCGTATTCTTTTGAAAATAAACACATTCTTGGTAAATCTGATAAATTTTTGATGAAGTCTATACGAGTAGTTCATTTAAAACTATTCACCCTCTATGCACTATGCTTATATGTACTTTTCTTGAAATAAATAATAATAGTATTTAAGACGTTTTATAATAAAAAAAAAATATTTAAATGAAAAGCTCTAATGAGACAAAAAATAATTTATGGTAATCAAAAACCATGAACTTGAAATTTGTCCTAAGGACGGTGCTACAAGCAGTTTTGAATCGTCAAAGTCTACTTCAACAAAGAAAATTTCGAAATTAAATCCTTTTATTTAATGTTTCATTCTGATTTTTAATTGGGGCCGGTAATTCTTTAGTATCTACCTACTGAAAAAAAAAAATAAAAGTCAGTTGAGACATGACAGTTCGCAAATCACAAATGACAGTAAATGTCGTTTACCCTTTCAGTAAGCGCTGATCACAAATCGGTATTTTTTACAATTATACTGCGAATACAGTACCATAAGTGTGATTAAACAAGTAATTATTAATACCGAGTTTCCTATTTATGATTGAGTGGAAGTGCTAATATTATATCATTTCAAATCTGGATGAAAATACAATGATTGCGGCTTCGGAACCTCTGGTATGTCAATTTTCAGATTTGTTGTTATTATTATTACAATGTTACTTAGTAACATTAAGCGTAAAAATTAATTGCGAGTGTGTTTTTATTAATTTATTAATAAATGGCGACTTTGGTGTATTACCTTTGGTAGAACATCTATACTTTG
This sequence comes from Heliconius aoede, assembly GCA_037355905.1. Lineage (NCBI taxonomy): Eukaryota > Metazoa > Arthropoda > Insecta > Lepidoptera > Nymphalidae > Heliconius > Heliconius aoede. The sequence continues at coordinate 116,258 of JBAIZZ010000282.1, forward strand.
CAAAATTATTATGAGATACTTATTATTATGATACAGAGTTTAACAATTTAAATATTCAAAATATTCTTTATTCAAATTGACTAATGCAAGCATTTTTGAATCGTCGAGTGAACATATAAACAAAAGCTACCACCGGTTCGCAATGTAATTCTGCAGAGAAGAACCGGCAAGAACCTTTTCAGTTGCTCTTTTCAAAAGTCCATGGTACAATTAATTTATTACATTAGCTGACAGCTATCCCAATAAACAAATAGCTACCACCGGTTCGGAAGGCAGTTCTGATGAGATGAACTGGCAATAACCTCAACAGTTACTCTGGTACAATCCAATTATTACATCAGCTGTCAGCTATCGCATCAAACATTAATTCTATAAATGTTTATCCTCTAAATATTTTACAATTACTTACATTACTTTTTTCCCAATTTTTTATCTGCAATCAGCTTTCTAGCTATAATCAGATGAGTTCAAGCGTGGAATTATTTAGGAATGTTTCCATCGATCATCCCTTTTACTTTAATAGGAACTTTTACAGTTCAACTTCTTTTGTCAAGCGACAGTATCTGCCAGCTTATCAGGTGTTTTATGTGGTCTTTATCTTTTAATAGGTCTCTAGCTTCATAAAGTTCCTGTGTTGGATAAGTCGTTCCTTATATTTTAAACTAAAGTTTTTCACTTCTTCCTTTATAGTTGGTATTTCAAGGAGCTCATGTATTTCAGTATTTCTCGCTTCTCACTTTCTCACAAATTACTTGAATACAATTACATATTAAGTACACATAAAATAATTTAAAAGCCAAAAATACAAGCATTTATGTAAATATTGCAGACATGTGTTTAATAATATGAAATTTACCAATATAAACTTTTTATTTAATCTTAAAAAAACTCAAATAGATTTTTAAATCATAATTTTCTATTTTTATTAATACATAATATAAATTTGGAATCATAATCAATAAACTGTGGCTGATAATCTCTTTCTTTTTTTCTATCTTTCATTTATTTACGTACCACATAAGAAAGAAAGTACAGAAAACATGTAAAAACAGAAGGAATGTGTACAGCGGATAACTTATCTCTAATAGAGATCTCTACCAGAAACTCTTGAATGTTGGTGATGTTAAGAGAAAAGATTTGGGTGTGGTACTTAAATATTACATTAATAATGATAAATCTAAATTCATTCATGTAAATTCCAGGAGTTTGTACCTCATGGTAGAACAGTCTTAGCACAACACCCATCACAAATATACAGCAAGGGCCAGAATGTCTCCACCTCAGAACATTCATTGCTATATAAGCTAACTAACTTCGCTATAAAGGATGAAAGCTTGTTGGAAGCCAAGGAGGAAGAGCAGGAATGGTGGTGCATTAGAGAAGTTTATTATAGAGCTGATGGTAAGGTTTTTTTTTTCTATTTATATTACCTTAGCTTAAAATTTTTGAAACATCAATATATTTGTCATTCTTTAGTGTTTGAATTATTATGAAACATGCTTCAAGTATGCTATCAAAATAATTTTATTGGTTAATAACTAAAAATAAACATTATAAATGAATATACGTTACAGATGCCAAAGCAAACCTACAAGAATCTCAGAAAGAACAGAAATATGAATACATGGACTCCTTCAGACCACCAAGTCATTTAAAAAATGACTTTAACATATCAATAAAATCTGAACTTTTGACTGGATTGAAGAAAGATGATATTGCTTCAGCCGGTAATTCAAGAGGAAGCAGTGTCAACAGTTCTACTAATATGTCCAAAAAGTTTAATTTAAGTTGTTCTAACAGCAAATATCCAAGAAGACGGCCATTGAATCCTAAAACTGATTGTTATTATGAGGAGGAATTATATGTGAAGGGTTGTACTGCTGTTTGGTCTAAAGGTAAGGGTTTTAATATGTTCAATATCAATTTAAATAATTTTGCCTTTTTAAACTAAAATTGATAATATGTGGTAACTGTAAAAAATATTGTTTGTTTTGATTCTACCTTGAGAGGTAGTTTAATAAACTATACATTTTTGTGCTCAATTGCTCGGGGCAATGAGATATTTAATATTTTCATTTCCTCTGGTAACGAGGGAAAAGCAACAAGTTGAGTTTATCAAAAGTAGTTATTAACTGTATTTTATATTATTTGCCCTATAGGTTTAATTTCTACACCAGCCACAAAGCTGTCTGGACCAGAGCACAGGGAAACTATTGCCTGTTTCACCATAGAGAATCCCATAAAACATGCTCTTTTTGCAGAATTTCATACTGACATTAACAACACAATGCTCATTGACGCTTTAAATTCACAAATAGGGGATGTCAAGAAAAACATCAAAATCGAAGACACTACAGAACATATAGAAAATAAAATTATGCCTTCAATACTCCTAATTGACATTAAATGTATGAGAGTGTATACAATAGATGGACAAGAATATATGACTAGTATTCCATTCCAAGTGAAAAAAGTATGGTCAATGAAATATGGTGTTTTATTAGAGAAAGATGCTACGCCACTCTTACATAATTCAATGCTGTCTATGTCTTTATTGAAATTGAATGAGTCTCAAAATAGTTCATTCAATAAGTCCCGTATGTTCCCATTCAATATGAGTGCTAAGTTAAGAGCAGAGTCGATTTCTGGTTATGATCAAGAATTTCCTCTGCCAACTTGCTTTTCTCTGAGACATCCCTTAGATGAAGTCACTCCTATACTAATGAAGTCGTCAGCTCAAGGACTTCAGTACTATAACGACGGTGACTTACAAATTATATTTGTTAGTACGGAACCCAGTATAATATTGCTATATGATTGGAAGTTACAGACTCATTCGCTATGGAAAATCCGAAAAGCAGTTCGAGATGAGTGCTTAGCTATGTGTCCAAATGTTAATTCCTCTGTGTTCAGTCAATCTTGCGATTTCGTTGGAAGTCCAATGCACAGCATGCGTAATGCCACAAGTTGGACCGGTAGTCCGTTTCAGTCCAAGAAAATGACAACGCCGTCGCGGTCTAGGCAAAATAGTCCAATGGCAAATGTTTTTCATCAGCAAGGACTATCTCCTCACACGTCTATAGGGCAGGCCAGTTCTACATCAATGATGTCTAATACAATAAATCAAAGTCCGCCATCTTTGCCACTTTACCCAGACATCTGTTTGGACCATATTTGGACAGACAGCCAAGTTATAAGACGTGACCAAGTGGAAAATCCAAACGATTTGAAAGCATTCCTTCATCAGGATTTAGTTGGACATGATTATTTATGTTTTATGGTCAAAGTGGCTGGAGCAACAAGACTTCAAATAGTAAGGCTACAGAAGTCACACTATCATGGGCAAATGTCCAAGACAAATATTATAGTGGGTTCGATTTCGTCGGTGCCCGCCAAGGATGCGGTAGTCTTGGATCATTTGAAAATGATCGCCTTGATTGATGAATCCGGGAATATAATATTACAATCTGGAAATAATTTTGTAGGAAAGGTATTATATAAAAATAATTCTTATTGTTTTATAAATATTTTTCTACTATTGTTTTATTTTTATTTTAAAAAATTAACTTCAATTATTGTAAAACATTTTTTAAAAATATTTAGGTATGTTGAAGAACTACTTACTTCGCAAGTTTTAAGAAAATACTGTTAATTTGACAAAAAGGTATGCTGAAATGATTTTATCTTTTTACTTTTCAATTTTTTTACTATTTCTAGGTCCACGTGGGAGGTATCCTAGCCCGTTTGATTGATTCGCCGTACACTAAAAGGACCTTCCAATCGCCGTTCCCAAGGCGCAGTAGTTTATTGCCAACCCGCTGTGAATCGAATTCCTTTGATGATTCCGCCTTACATTTATTATCTCCTGTACCACATTCGTCTATATCAAGATTGGAGCCTAAAGAGATGTTAGGTTAGTTATATTCATAACTTAAAAAAATATATTTTAAGACTATTTTGTAATTTATTAAACATTCTTACTTAAGAAACCAATTCGAAGCCTTATTTAATTGAATAAAGGAATTGAATCCACAACCTTTCGCTCGCTTAGAGTCACACGCGTGCTCCTCATTAAATGATTGACCTCCTACACACAATATTTTGGCCACAATATCATATTACTACTTAGACACACATACCCGGCTGTGTGGGGAGCACGGGGGAACAAAGGTACGGGAGGGATTGGGGTACTAATAAGAGTTATTATTCTCAGACACAGCAGGTGTCCGCATACCCGGTTGTGTCGGGGGCTCAGAGGGTACAGGGGTACGAGGGTTGCGGGATGCGGCGGGCGCGAGGGTCAGCGTGCGAGTGGAGACAGGCCTGTTCCGTATAGCGCTGCCTGAGAGGGCGTGCTCGCCGCTGGTGGTCCGGTGTTGTAGTGGTCTTGCTCACGCTTTGCCCAAGGATATTAGTATGCAAGTGGGTTTTGTTTACACAAAGTTATGTCATTTTATATATTATAATATATTTTTATTTGTTTTCGAGCTTTTGAATTTTTTGAAGGAGACTGTAGTGTTAATGGTGAATATTAGTCACTTTAAATGCACATATATTTATTACACGCATAGTAATCATTGGTTCAACCACAAACATATATATAAAACAGAACCCGATAAATACAAATTTAGAAAGAAATACTAAGTAAATCAAATAACATATGGAAAGCGCATCGAGTGGCAAGCATCGACTGTTAGACTATATGTCGTCGACAATCGTGAAAACGATTACCGGTTCAGTCGACGTCAGCGAGCGCTTTCATATAAATATACTAAATATGTATACTTACTGTAATATATATTAATTCTATGAAATGTATGTATGTATATTATTGATAAATAAGTAAATAACAATATTGAAATATATAAATGGCACATATAAATATAAATAATAGCTCTCTACAGAGTCGTAGAATAATACTTTTGATATTTAATGATTTTGTTCAAATTTGTTTAATAAAAAAAAACTAAATAAAATAAGATTATTTTTACACTTCAATAACAATTATGCTAACTTTTAATTTGTCACTCTTTAGGGTTCCGTACTTTTTAAGAAATAAAAAGAACCCGTTCATCTGTCGGTCTGTCTGTCAAGACCCTTTACCTCAGGAACGCTTGGAGATATCGGGTTGAAATTCAAACCACATACTCAGATCTATGGCCCCATGATTTCGTGATAAAAACATATTTCTATATTTACTTGGAAGAAAGATATGGCCGTTTTTATCGCAAAAAATGCGTATTTCGATACTATGAATGAATTCAAAATTTATAGGGTAATTCCGGTGGACTTAGAAGTATGAAATTTGGCAGCTGGCATCTACAAGTAGTACTAGTTCAGGAAAAAATCTGAAAACTTCGAATTTGTGGTTAAATTTTAAAAAATAATAATAAATTATAAAAAATAAATACCTTAAAAGGTTGCAAAATTTTGTATTAAAATCACTAGTTCAAGTGAGGTATCAGATGAAAATGCTCTGGCTATGCTAAGTCTGAATTTACGAAAAAGCTCGAGACTTCCTCGAGATATTTGTACGGAACCCTCGGTGGGCGCCCCGACTCGTGCTTGTACGATTTTTTTTGTTTCTTTAATAACCTTTAAGTTTTACGCTGTGACTATATTTATACGATTCCCTATTTTTGAATAATTAGATCACTATCAGTGATATTCATTTTTTAAATATTTAACCTACTACATAGTTTTTTTTCATTGGACTAAATGTATTATTTCACAGTTACTTGAAGAAAAAATGCAATAAAAATTGTAAAATTTCAGGTCATAATAAAATGGTACGGTGTCCGCAACGCCCCAGGCACACAAGACTTAACCCCGGAACAGGAATGGACAATGTTCTCCAATCTTTTGTTATCTCTTATTGGTTACGACGTTGATAAGCTATCAGAGAGCAGGCAGAACGAGGAAGAACACGTTGAAGTCGTCACTAAAAAACAAAGAACGTCAAGCGACGGTTCCCAAGATGACTGGGAATATATGCTAAACTCAAAAATGCATAAAACTATAGGCTATTCCTTAGCAAATATGCTCAATTTACATCAAATAACAGCCGAAACGAGACATTCCAGAAGTATAAAGAAGGAGGAAGTAGAGAAATGCTCTTCATTCAATACAAACGCGCTTTTATTTCCGTTCACAGTGAACGTTTTCTTTGCTTTCCATTTAGCGTACGAGGACATTAAGTTGAATACATTATTAGGAAGCGATTTAAAACCGTTATCAGCGTTTTTATACCAAATTGCAAAAGATTTATGTTTAGATAAATATGTCAACCATTATTGGTTAGATATCCCCTTAGACTACAATTTTGAGTATGATGACAGTGATACTCAAATGTCCGAGTCGATTTTGAAGAAACTGAATCAGCCGAGCTATTTCACCACTGACCCTCCTAATATATTTAGTTACATTAATTCTATGTTGAAAGATGTTGATGTTGGATATTATCCTCATATGTTGGATGTTAATAATATGTCGCGGGACTTGATTGAGGTTAGTGTGGCTTTGATGTTTTTGTAAGGTATTTTTTTTAATTTTTATACGTGATTTACCAATGTATTTTGTATCTATCTGTGGGTTAGATTTTAATATATTTTTTTAAAGTTGGTTTAAAAAAAACTTGGTTGGTTGGTTATTATATTAAATATTCGAGGCCGTTATAGCACAGGGGCAAAAGTACGTGACTGTAAATGCCACGGTTGTGGATTCGATTTCCACTCGGGGAAATAAAATTTTAAAAAATCAGCTTCACGCTGTATCCCGCACACAGCAGGATATGCAGATGGAACCTTGTGGTAATTCTGGAGGCATTGCTTGTCGAGTGGTAAAACTCTACGTCGCGCTTTGCCTCGCGACCAGAGCGAAGAAATCGAAATATAAATTTAAGTAAATACTTCCTCGGATGGGGATCGAACCCACAACCAGATGTTATGGTAACGAGGTAAAGGAGTGTCTCAACGCCAGGTTTCCAGGCTCCGTTTTTCTACCCTGCTATGTGGGGAATTGTCTAAAGTTCCATATAAAAACACACACAGAAAAACGGACATCAAACTGACCTTATGACAGTTTCTTTTGCCCTTAAAAGGTACGGAACCCTAAAAGCAATATTTCTATCCACACGTCCACAGATAATATCATCAGCGGGCTACGGCGTGTCGCCTGGTGTGCACGCGCTCGGCCGTGAGTGTGCCGCCGCAAGCAGCACGCCACGGCGAGCGCGCGCGCGCCCCCACGGTGCTGTGCTGCTGGCCTGCGAGAGAGGTGGGTGTGGGGTCGCATACATTTGTTTCATACTCGGGGGTATAAGTGTGGTCGTGCATCGTTAGTTCTGCGGGGGGTTTTTTACCGTTACAGGCACTTACGAATAGTCGTGATTCTAATATGATCCGACCACCAGTTCACAAAGGTGCAGATCTCGCCATTGAGAAGAACAGCAATAATATTTTACAATGTTATGTATTGGTTACATTGGGCATACACAAAAGTGTAATTACAAATTATATGAGGACAATGTGAGTTGAATTACGATAACGTGGAGCGATATTTTTTATTTACCAAAGATACAGTCGAATACAGTTTACTGTATTAAAATCTTTGGTTTTCACGATTATTACATATTTAGAATAAAACTATTTAAACCGAATTAAGCGCGTATATTTAGTTTTATACATTTTTTGGAAACCTAAAGTTTCTAACATTTTGCAGCAGTCCGTTATTATGGGTGAACTGAGGCGGCATTGGTATATCAGATTGTTGGGTTCTGCAGCGTTGATATACGCCAGCCTGGAGCTATGTTTTTTTTTACAGAAATTTTATGTAGTATTACTAAAATTAGATAAATATAATTATATATAATAGAATTTGAACGCTAACGTCTGTTGGGTACCATAGTATTTATGCGATATCATTTTTTTATTTTTATATGCAATTCGTGCATTTTAGGAAAACAAAGCACGGCGTTAATACCATCATTGAACTCAAGTATCTCGAATTAGATTGCAAAGCGGAAAACGGACTGTCTTGACATTACCTTACCCAATTTTTGCCATAAGCATTAAACCGTAAAATTTTGAATAAAAACATAATGCTGTTACAAAGTATTTAAAGAACTATTGGGTACACCTTAATTGAGTAAAATGGTGAACTACATTGAAGAATATACTTAGTATAATTCGAGACAAATACATTTTTTTTTTTGACTTAACAGAAACATTTTGAAAAATGCCTGCTCTCTATAAATGCCTGACTATAACAAAAAAAATTTTGCAGTATAAATCAAATCACTTTCACCATGTATCCCGCACACAGACGGAAACACATCTTGTGTTAAGACACTCCGTACTCCAGTTTCCGCCGCCTTCTGGAAGCAGTTCGTGTAGAGTGGCGAAGCCCAACTAAAAATATAAATCTAAGTAAATATTTTATTTGCTCGAGTGGGGATCGAACCCACAACCAGTCGTGTTACAGTCACTGGCCTCTATTTCATTTTTTTTCACTAATTCCATTATTCCAGGCATAACCCCCCGCGACATAGACAACCTGCCACCCGCTCTCGCCCTTACCCTCATAACCATCTTCGGCGAATGCAAGAGCGACCCCCCCACCGACTGGAGCCCCAACGCCTACCACTTGGTCATGAGGGAGGACCTGGCGCTGCAGACCGAGATCGCGGACACCATCAAATCCACGGATGAGTATATGGAATGTGAGTTCTTTGTCTTTATATATATATATAAAATAAAACGGAGTGTGTGAGAGATTCAATGATATATTACTTACTATTCAGTAACTGATCTTTGTTGTTTTGTAGTTAGTTTGTTAGACAGTCTCTCTCACAATAGGAATATTCGTCATATAAATATCTTTTAATGAAATCGAAAAATTATTCACTCATTTACTAGTGACACCTATTAGCCCCTTTTTAAATGATTCCAAAATTGTTTTTATGATAACACTACTTTCTAAAGGTGACTGTAAATCGACTAGTTGTGAGTTCGATACCCACTCGAGGCAACTCAAGGAAAT
>JBAIZZ010000282.1:125396-226649 GCA_037355905.1 Heliconius aoede
TCAATATAACACAATCAAATAAAAAAACAATTGTTTTTATGCGAGAAAAAATACTATAAAAAATTGTTTACACTTGGCCTTAGTACCTTATTGCACAATAATTGTTATTATTGTTCGCATGTAATATAAGTGTCCCAGTTATATAATAACTTAAATGACAGTTATGCAATGCAATCTTGTCTTGTTGTGTATAAATGCAACGCAGGCAACTTAATATGTTTCTCTAAACTAAAAATCTTACAGGTTTAGTACTATGGGATGAGATAGAAGCTACAGAAGAATGGGTCGAGAGTCAAGTCCCGTCGACCATAAAGCCGTACTGCTTTGTCAAACCAACTGAAGATAATATTGATTATGAAGCTATGAAGTAAGTTATTAGAAATTTTATTGTTTTAGTTTCACGCTGCTTCCCGCTTATAAAGGACTAGTGGAAAGGTGGAGAGCTAGAGTTATAAACACTCCATTCCATTCCTGGTGAGTGGTCGAGGCCCACTTATACTCTATATATATACTTTAATTCGTTATAAATTGCTTGATCCATCAACTTGATTGACACATTGATTCATTGGATAACTGATGACCCATTACTTTCCACAGCCAAGCCTACTGCAACATAATAGCGGGTGCGTGTTTCGCAATGGGACTCCGTTTCGCGGGTTCCGGTGATATAGATGCGCGCGATGCGGCGTTAAACTACGTTTCTTTACTACTACGGTTGTGTGCTCGTGGTGCTGCTGACCTAGCCGGTGCAACCACGCTGGAGTTGTGCACCGCCGTGTGCTTGTTGGCTGCTGGTATGGTGAGTTCAGTTTCGGCTCTTTTTTTATTTAAAACTATAATTTAATTAAAAGTTATAAAATTTCTGTCCTTTCGCTTTTTTCCATATGATTTTTTTTAGTTTAGAAAAAATTCTAAACTTTATATATTAACTCGAAAAATACATATTCCCACAGATAATGTCAGGTCGTGGTGATATAGAAGTGCTGCGTGTGTGTCGAAGATTGAGAGCTAGAGTGCCCATAGCCACTCGGTCTGCGGCCAACGCCGCGCCACCGCTGACTCACGGTGCTCAGGTTAGATAAATTAATTTACTTATTTTTAATTAAGTCATTGGTTAATTTACTAAGATGTAACCCAAGACCAGTGTGAAATGATATCACCAATATTATATTCATTATACACAACTTTTCCTTCTGTTTAGTTAAATTAAATGATATATTTACAATTTAGTTTTTTCAATTTCGTACTATATCCGTACATGCGTTCCCCACTTTCCGCCGAATTCTCGAAGTATCGCGTGTTGAGTACCTGAACTCAACGCCACGGTTTGTCTCAGCAAAGTATTACGATGTAGCTTGATGAGAATGTAGTGACTTAGTGGCTAGAGTCCATCTTGTGTCGTTCATCTATGTTTTCTAAAAATATGATCGTCACTTTGATGGTGACAAGAGTCCTACTTTGTACATTGTAAGTTTTAAGATAATTAACATTAAAGTGGAACGGTTAAACGAAGAAATGTAATAACTTATACGATTTACAAATTAGGAGTCCTTTGTAGTATTGTGGAATAATTTCGCCATGCACAAGCGATAATGATGGGTTCGATCCACATATAAACTAGTTTCAATTATGATTGTAATATGAAGTGTAAATGTGTTCGTCAATAGGTCCGTCCCACTTAACAATATGTCAAAATATTGTCTCGTTTCATTTCATTAATTATAAAAATACATATAATATTTTTTATCTTCGAGAGATGCATGATATTTTATATGTTCATTTTACTTTATAATAATACCTTTTTTGTCAACAGATGGCAGTCCACTGTACAATTGGCCTTTTATTCCTTGGCGGAGGTCGTTCTACACTCTCCACGACTCCTGAGGCCGTAGCCGCATTGATTGCGGCATTCTTCCCTAAATTCCCCACGCATAGTGAGGATAATAGGTAAGAATTATTTATATATATATTTTTGTTTTTCATTCTGTTGTAAAATTTTGGGTTAAACTTTAATTTTGAAGCAAATGTATACTTAACTTAATTAATGTTACATTACTCAATGTCAAAGAAGAAAGCATTACATAACAGTATTTTTTCGGTTTTTTCTTTACTTTGCGAAAAATAGAAAGATAGCAGAGGGAACCTGACTTACAATCTCTACTTTCCGCCAAATTCTAGAGGCGTCGCCAGAGCGATGGAATGAAAATATGAAATATTTAATTTTCGAATCGAATTAAGCTTTTATAGAGTAGTTTAGTTTAGTGTAGTTAGTGTAGTTTTATTTAAAGTGGTGGTAAACAAAAACATATATTCGTTAAAGCTGTGGCTAAAAATATATATAATTACTCTTCTCCATTAATTTCTTGTACTAATATATTTATATTTTTTTTAGATATCATTTACAAGCGTTTCGTCATCTCTACGTACTAGCGGTGGAACCTCGTCTCATATTACCAAGAGATTTGGATACAGGGAAGTTGTGTTACGCCCATATACAGGTTAGTAATTGAATTGAAGTGCCGGTAAAATCCGGTCAAGTGCGAGTCGGACTCGCCCTGAGTTGCGTATCGATTTCGTGATTGAAGGCCAACGAGAAGTAGTGTACAGCTTATAAAAATTGAGATACTTAAATTTGTAAGAAATGAAGTATAGATTGAATAAATTATATTGTTATTATAATTTTTTTCTTGCGATAAAACTACAAATTACCAACTTTCGGATTTTTTCCTTATTTTTCGTACCATCATTTCTTACTCCATAGGTATAAATTATTAATTAATGTGGCATTAACGCTCATGTCGTTTGATTGCTTTGACTTATAAGCGTTAATTTTTCTGTAGTCCAAGGGACCGTCCGTAGATTAAACGAATTTTCGAGCAAAAGGGTCAGGAGTGAGTTTTTTAAGGTGCGGAATCCTAAAAAGACCAAAACCTATAAACGCATGGTAACTGTCCAGCCAAAGTGAAAAAACAAGAGATTATTAATTTAACAATAATTTCTGGTATTAATTGAATTGAAGGTCATGGCACATCGGGACGTTATGTGATCGATTTCCATTTAGAGTATGAATTATTTTAATTTCCTTGCACTGGTAATAAGAGAGAGCACGTTGAGATCCTCCACTTGGCATGCAATGTCTCGAAAATTGAGCTCAAATTTAGGTAAGAGGGTGGTCCAGGGTCAGGAGTGACACAACACTAGGTTCCATTTACCTACCTTGCTACATGCGAGTTACAGCGTGAACTGCATTTTTTTATACAAATATACCTTCATTTCCAGGTAATTGACCTCGCGGGCGTTGTCAAAGAAATGAAAGCACCCTGTATCATACCTGAATTGAACACGCTGAGGGAAGTTAAGATAAACGATCCGAGATACTGGCCTATTACCTTCCATAGAGATCATAATTGGGATCAGTTGAAGTGAGGTTTTTTTTATTTAGTAATATTTGAAGGAACCTAGTGTTAAGACTCTTCGTTTACTATTTTTGTTACTCAATTTCAGAATTTTGAGTTTTGAATTGTATTTCTGAATTTTGATCCTAGCTATGCTAAGCTTGTAACTACCTACTATATAAATAGTGGGTATCGAATCCATAATCATTGTGTTCATTTTTATTTTTTTGCTTTAGTAGAAAGAAAAAACGCGGCATTGACATCCTCCACTTATAACTCAACAATAATATCGAATATTTTGGGAAGTGCGGGTCGGAGTGTCTTAATATATGCGTACTCTATGATCTTTCTAGAATATTCCTATGTGTGCGGATATCAAACAGTGACCCGGTGCCTCTCATTCTTAGACGATTTAATATTATCTCAAACTTTAATAACAATTAATTTGATTTTAACTATTTTTTTTCTTTCTAGAGCATTCCTACAATATACATGGTGTATAGATATCAAACAGAGGGCCGGCTGCCTCTCATACTTAGACGATCCAGAGGGTTTCCTTACAATTTTGGCACAAACATTAACCCTCGATAAATCAAACATATGGTCAGTTACCCCCGAAAATATAGAATTGTTCACAAATGACGATAAAGTAAAGAATTTTGTGAAGAATTATCTAAGTAGATGTGTTAGTGTGGACGTGTGTGGGGATTGTCTATTGATTAATAAGAAGAGAAAAGGTTTGTCGCTTGTTTAATAATTATTTATTAGATTTAGTATTATTAGCAAATTCATGCAATAAATTTTATTCACTTTTCTTATATAATAACTTGTTAAATGAAGCCAGTCGTGACGCAAGGAAACAAGTGTGTGACTGTAAGCGCAACGGGTTGTAGATTCGATTTCCAGTCGAGGAAATGATATATTTTTATTATTTCGATCTGGTGACGAGGATTTTTTTAACACTAAGTTCCCTCTGCCTCTGCCATGTAAAAAGTAGACGTGTTAGTATAAACGAATGTTGTGAAAATTTGGTCTTTCTTTGGTTTGTGTAAAAGAAAAGTTTCACGCTCTTTCCCGTATAGCACAAGAGGCAATAGTATTAAGACACTAAATATTGAGCGGCGCAACTTAACCCTGCACTTTGTCTACCAGAGCGAAGACATTAATACATTAAATATTTCACTACCCCGAATAGATATTAAGCCCACGGCCATTGCATCTACGTTTGAATTTTCAATTATATTAAAAAATAATATATTTTTCCCATTACAGGTGTTAAAAATGAAATTCTAATACCAAGGCAGTGTGTTTGTAGAAAATATTCTAAGGAAGAACAAGAATATATACAAAGTCTAAGTATGGTTACTTACGAGTGCGTTGTGAAAGATATATTGTGCGCTTTACCCATTTGGACTACGTTTTTGAAGGTATAAAAAATTATAAAACAATTTAATTTGCTTTTTTTACAGTCGCTAGGATTTCAAGTTTCGGCTAATGGTGATTGCTATCGTGAAATTAAGAACTGAGGCCGTCGCGGCGCATTGACAGAAGCATGCGATTACCAGAAGTGATTTAGTTGGCTCGGGTCCCGAAGAACGGGAGTGTCTTGTGCATAAGAGTGTCGAAACACTAGGTCTCCTGGTTCCTTTTACCTACCCTATATAGCGTGAATAGTCTTTGGAGATATTATTATTACAGTAATATTAATTGTAAATTAAATAAAAGCGAAGTCAATGACAAAATACTGCATTCAACAGATAAAAACCGATATTTGTATAATCATTAATGATAAATCAATGCTTATTTTTATTTTATAAGAAGATTAAATATTTCAATTGAATAACAATTTAATACTCACGCATTACTTACATGACTTAATTTATAAATACCTTTTACCTGCGACTTTGCGCGCGTGACCTAAAAGACATAACTAGATGTGAGGCCATCATGGTGCAGTGTTACAAGCGTGTGACTAAACACGACAGTCGTGGATTCTACTCCTACTAGAGAAAATGCAATAATTAACATTTTCATTCTCTCGTTCTGGTAACGAGGCAAAGTGTTACGTTGAGTCCTACCGGAAATTAGACCGTTCATTCGGCGGAAAGTAGAGAACGGAATGTCTTAACACTTTCCTCCTACACTGCAACCCTGCTTCTTTGCCCACTTCAGAATAATTTGATGCCCGCCTCAGACATTTTAGTAACAAAAAATTAAGTCCGAAAAATGAACAAAAAGAACCTTTTCACAAAACTATCAGTTCGAAGCTAAGACCAAGGCTGTATGGGGACAAAATATTTCTAGATAAGCCAATGGGTAGAGAACGAAGTATCCTTGCTTCCTAGACCAGGACTCAAATTACAATTCTGATTTGAACTAACAACCATCGCAATTACAAATCTCTCACAAGGGCAATGATGACGTCCTTATAATATAAAAATTATATCCATTAATTAAAATAATATCTTAAGATATATCCTTGTGATAACTTCACTAATCTCAAGATATTAATAATCATTATAGATTGTGTGCTAAAAATATTTGTAAACGTGTGATGATTTGTTTTTATTATGAATTCGTAATTACAACATATCATATTAAAATTTTAAAATATTGTTGTACTGGGCAAGCTGAACAATGATACAATTTGTGAAATTATTTCAGAATTCACTGTCTTTAATATATGAACTATTTTTTAAAAAATATACTAATACACTAAATTTAAAGCTGATTCATTTTTTTGTTACAAAGTGATTTAAACAGCAATTCGCATGCATTATTTGCTTTTTTAACTCATTAATTATATATTTTAACATTTTCCTTTTTTTTACAGATAATAAAAACAATGAAAACCGAGCCGACATCGTATCACATGTGGCAAATTAAACTTCTCCTATCCCAAATAGAGAGCCATAACAAGAGAACGTCAAACGACATGACCGTCGATGGATGTGAAACCCAATACGAACCATTAATCTCTCCCGAATTCACTTTAGCGATAAAACAAAAAATATCACTAATCTTCGACAAATGGGAATTAAAAATCACTCCATATCTCCGGAAATACTTGGGGATGCCCAGCAATAGAAAAATTTCGGTTTGCGATGATGAAATCAAACGTATTTTAGCTTCTTTCCTGGTTTATCATGATTTGCCGAAGAATGTCCTGAGGAATGTCGTCGGTAATGAGATATCTCTAGTTCTTTGTGATAATTTGGCTTTGTCTCCGGATGCTGTGAGCAAGATCGAGGATCTGTTGAGATGATTGAGGTCTTTGACCGGGCGGGTCACTCGGTCCAAGTGTTGCGGAGATTGTGTTCACGATTGGTGTTGAAGTTCTGGGGTTCAAATACCATAAAGTCTTTTTGTTTATGACATATTATATACTTATATATATATTTTATCTAGTTGTGAGTTTTGGGTAAATGCTTATGTTTATTGGTACATATTTTTTGTTAATAATAAAAAATAGCATATTTTCACAGGAAATTTTGTAGGTAGATATTTATTTAATGTTCGTTGAGTAATTTTAAATTTCTTCAGAATATATTAGGTATAATTTCGAGCATCAGATCTCTTTTACTTTTAATATTCTTATGATAATATTTTTTTTAATAAAAGGATTTCTGTAATTTTTAAAATTTTATAGTAACTATTTAAATAGAAGCTATGTAGTGGACGCTGTTGTGGCGCAGTGGCACAATCGTGCGGCTGTAAACGCGACGGTTGTGGGTATTATTCCTATTTAATATTTTCATTTCCTTGCTCCCGTATCACCGCTGCGTTACGTTCCGTCATTTATCAGCTATCGTCTTAATGGAAAGGGAGTGTCTTAACACTTCGTTTCTAAGTTCCCTTGCCTGTACTTCTTTGTGAGGGATACTGCATGAAGCAAAAAAATATGTAAATAATCTAGATGTGCCGGCGCACTTATACTCATAACTAAGTAGAATAAGTTAGATCACTTAAGCTACACAGAAAACAACTCGTTCTTTTTTTTTTAAAAAATAAGATTTTTCATTTTATTGAACATTGTAAACATTAAATAGTTATACATTACATAGTAGACATTAAAGTTAACTTTAAAACTAAACTTTTTAACTTTAACTAAAAAACATAGTTACGTTAACTAAAAAAAATAGTTACATTAAATAGTAAACATTAAAGACTGACCTTTGTATTGTATTCTTTATAAAGAAAGACCAACACTAAGATTTTTTTTGTGCCTTTGCGCCACGACTGGCCTTAATGGTCACGGGTGTTCAATCTCAATGTAAATAAATTTCACATCATATTATTATGGAGTTTTATTTTCATTAACATTACCTTGAATCTTTGCCGTGATAATTATAATAATTAATAAAAAAAATCGATTGGGAAAAGTATAGATTTTAAACCAAAAAGCTATTACATTGAAATAATTTTTAATAGTTGAATCTTGTTGGATATTGAGGCCGTCGTGGAGTAGGACAAGGGTGCCGCCCGCAAACGCGACTGTTGCGGGTTCGATTCCCACTCGAGGAAGTGAAATATTTCTTTACGGTTATATTTCCATTTTTCTTCGCTCTGGTGTCGAGGAACAAAAATTCAGTTATAATATCTTCATATAATTATCATGCTTATTATAGATGATTTGTGATAAGACAAACGTGTTTGCATGAAATTATCATAATCACAATATTCAAAAATTTTGTGTTTTTTTCGTTACGAGCAGACTCAGGTGGCTTCGCCCGCTTGAGCTATACGAATATTTATTAAATATGTTTATGAAAATATTTTCAGTTTGGGGGTGCATTCTAAAAATTTAAGAAAAACAGATGTTTAATGAAATATTTTTAGTCTGAATTATAGTATATATATTATAGTATTTTTTTATAAAAATTGGTGGCGTATCTAATGATTTTTCCATACATATTGTATCCGGTGTCCACAACATGAAATTAGACATCTGCCCAAATTTCACGTTTCTACACACAGCGGTTTGGTTGTGCGTGTCTTACTTCAGGCAGTGGGAACTAACTAGGAACGCGCCCGCGGCTTTTCCTACTTAGATTACCAATTATTTTTGATGAACTAATTAATATGAAAAGAAATAATATCTTTCATTATGTTTCCGTCGTTTCCATAAGGGTTTTTAAATGATTTGAAAATAAAAACTCGCAAAGCTCGGCGTTGAGTTCCTCCACTCAGCACCCAATGTCTTGAACATTGAATGGTTTGCGGGGATTTAGATTAAGTGATATTAAAAAAGAACAAGTATTTTATATACAAACATATTTTATAGTTATTCATATATTATTATGTAAATTTAAAAATGTAAAAGACAATAAAATAGATAATATGATTACAATCTGCTTGATTGATCATAATTATTAGTGCGACGTTTATATAAAAGATGCCATATGCAATTAGAGCATGAAGGAGTTGCAACATGGCGTTCAAAGCTGGAATATTGGTCTTGACACTGTGCCTCGGGAGCTATGGTAAATATATAACTTCTCTGTCATATTACTCTGTCATGTGGTTACGTTATGTACTTTTACCCTGGTGGGAAAATTAATGAATCTCCTGAATGGACATCAAACCCACAATCGCGCTTACAATCAAACAATATCCTGTTCTAGTTGCTCCCTACATACATATATATGCCTACTGACAGCTTAAATTCGTTTCAAGTATAAAGATTTGATAATAATGTTTAAAATAGCAAGGCACTTAAAATTAAATAAATATTACTTAATAATTTTTTGTTAATTTTATAATACGTTGTAAGAAAACTCTCCTTGACGACATGCTGCAAATGTTCATATGTTATTTTGAAATCTAGATGTACTTTCATAACTTGACTGGAACAATATTCTAAAAACCAGTTTCCATAGGGTAGACAGACGGAAGGAATCCAGAGTTAAAAAGACTTCATTCTCCACTTTCTTTTATTTTATATACGATTTTTCTTTTCTATTCACATGCCACGCAAAATCTGATATATTGAAGAAAAAAAAAATAGTAAAAGAAACAAACATTTTATATTTTGTTTTAAAGTTAGGATTTCTATAAAAACTTTTCAGCCTTCCCAATGGCGGAGGAAGATTTGTCAGTGTTCTTCGACCACACGGATGGGCGCATAGTGGGTGGTACCACGGCCGGCAGCGTGCCGCACATGATGGCGCTCGTCACGGGCTTGACGTTCAGGAGTTTGCTTTGCGGCGCTTCCATCATAACGAACAGACACGCTTTGACCGCCGCCCACTGCTTAGTGCCCGTCACTAGCGGGACTAATGTCAATTCGTAAGTTCGTTTATTCTCAGCACGCTGCATCCCGCACGTAGCAGAGTAGGCAGAGGGAGAACTAGTGCTAAGACATTCTGCTCCTTACTTTCCGCCGAATACTGGAGGCATTGCGTTTTGAATGCCGGAAATCAACACCACGCTTTGCCTCGACACCACACCGAACAAATGAACACATTAAATATTTCAACACCTCGAGTAGGAATCAAACTTGCTTCTGCACCACGACTGATCTCGTATTTTGTTTTTTTGTGCATATTCCTGAGTTATTTGTAAAAGCGATTAAATTAAATTTGTACATTTCATTAGAAACATCGGACTCGTGCGGTGTAGACCCCCACAGCCCGCCACTCTAACGCCGTGTCTTAACTAGAATCTCTGTCTAGCTTGCTATATGTGTTTTTGAGCTTTACATATCCCACACAGAGCAACCCTCTTAGGGCAGAGGGAACCCTTAGAACCCAGTGTTCACACCATCTGTTCCTATTAAAGCCTATATTTTACTTAATTCTCATAATTATATGAACAGTAACCTCCGCGGTGTAGTAGGCAGCAACCGCTGGAATTCCGGAGGTACACAAGTGGCTTTCTCTCGCGGTGTCATCCACTCGAGCTACAGGCCTCTGCCCATCTTGAAGAACGACATTGGTATCTTAGTGGCGAACGCGAATATCGGGTTGAGCAGCGCCGTCGGATTAGTCGCTTTGAACTGGAACTTTGTTGGGGCAAATGTTGCTACAACTGTACATGGATGGGGAAGAACTTCTGTGAGTATTATTTATGAATTTATAATTTTAATTATAATTAGAATGTAAGTGTTAGGCATTTATGTCGGGATAGGTAGTTTTATTTTTCACTTTATTGAATGTTTGACGTGCGTTACACGAACGCCTAACACCTGTTATTGCCAAAACTATGATTCTACGAAATCTCACGAATCATCTAAATTTCTTAAGGAATTTACAATGTATGTAAATTTTATTATTTTCATTGAACCACGTGCGAGAAGCCGTATGTGATAGCTAGATCCAAAGTAAGAAATATGAGAAAGAGAAAGAAGTAAGATATTTCTAGAAGGAGGCTGTCTTATCGAGGCTGTCTCTGGCGCGGTGCCGTGTCACGACAGTTCTGAGTTCGACTCCCACTCGGAAATTAATTATTATTTATTAATATTTTAATTTTCGGCGATAAACTGAAAACGGAGTATTTTAACACTAGGTTACCTCAGTCTACCCTGCTATAAACAGAATCCGTAACCTGCTTATAGCAGAAACTGAACTGCTTTTTTACTTCAGATATATTAAAACAGTATTTTCATATGATTTCCAGGCCGGTGGTGCAATATCAGCTGTATTGATGGAACTCCGTGCTACCACCACGGACGGCAACACATGTAGGACGGAAGTGCCGCGCGTGGCCGCACAGTTCGGAATCAGAAACGTCCCCGCAGTGGACCCCAACCTTGAGATTTGTACGTCCACACCTGTTAACCGAGGAACTTGCAATGTGAGTGTTTTGTGGTGATTGGCGGTTATTAACGCTGCGTTGTGTTATGGAGAATATG
This sequence comes from Heliconius aoede, assembly GCA_037355905.1. Classification (NCBI taxonomy): domain Eukaryota; kingdom Metazoa; phylum Arthropoda; class Insecta; order Lepidoptera; family Nymphalidae; genus Heliconius; species Heliconius aoede. The sequence goes on from JBAIZZ010000282.1 coordinate 136,644, forward strand.
AAAATATATTTACCGAGCGAGATTTATTTCCAATAGTTAAGATTCAAGAAAGGCAAAACTAATTTGAAATAATGAGCTTTTAGTATGCCTTTTATAAAATATTTTTAATTTTGCATAATTACTACTATGTAAATGATATTAAAATGTGGATTTCTGGAATATATTTTTTTGACTTAAGAAAAGATTAAGTTTTTATGTATGTGTTCGAAAACTTTTTAAATGATATTCTCTCCATATTCAGGGTGACTCCGGCAGTGCTTTGCTCCGTACAGACAACCGCCAGCAAATAGGTATTGTGTCGTGGGGAATCCCCTGCGCTCGGGGCGCCCCCGACATGTTCGTCAGAATCAGTGCTTACAGTAGCTGGATACAACAGAACATACGATGATTGACAAACAGATATAAATGATGATTTTACGTGCTATGATGATTAATAAATGTTTTCGTCTTATTTTTTTTGTTTTCTTATTATTTTTTGTGATATTTTCGATAAAGCTACAATATACATACTGTAAAAATATGTTTCTTGTAGAGGTAAGTTTCTTATTCTAAACTCTGTGTTACTAGAGGCTCGTAAAAATTCGTCCCATATTGATCGACCAATACGACAAAACCACACATTTTGACAGAGTTTGTGTAGTTGTGGCGTGCACATAGAGTTGGAATTACAATTATATTGAAAGTTAAAAAAGAAAATTGTTGAATTGGATTTTCCAAAATAGATAAATATTTTCTATAGGTCTTACCTTATACATTAAATATGAATCTCTCTGGTAAAAGAATCATAATGTCAATGACACACGTACTTTTGATGTAAATACATTACGATATCGTATATGCCCTAGGATGACGATAAATAAACTAGTTCACTCGTACTGTTTTGCTTGGTCAGAAATTACATTAGAGACTAGAGAAATTATCTGAAGATTTTGATAGCACAGTATCCGAAGATCCTAAACGATAACTTGAAGTTGTAAACAAATTTGCTTGCTTTATACATTTAGTTTCTAGTCTGGGTTTGTAGGTATTTATTATTCACATACCACCACTTGGTGAATCCACGGAATACCAAGTATTTATTTACTAAACTACTAAAATTGGATTGTTATTCATTAAAATATTGTACATACAAAAAACACTTTCAATACATGGTTACGTTACGTACATAACGTGATTGCGTTAGGGCGACAATCAATCATAATTATCATAGATAACGATACAATTAATAACCTGGTATTTATATAAAAGATCGAGAAAAGTAATAACGCAATACATACGTTACAATGAAGTCTACGGTCGGATTATTAGTTTTGGGACTATTTGTTGGAAGTCATGGTAAGTTCTTTATTTATTTATTTTTACTTTCACGTGCTGTATTCCGCTCGTAGCAGGGTGGGAAGATACTGTTAAGATACCCCGTTCCCCATTTAGACACATCTGTTCCCCAATTTATTTTAAATTCTTGAGTGATTGTCGAGTCTAAAATAATTTTACACATCTTTAAATCCGTGATGTTACGTTTTACACCTCTCAGGCTTTTCTTTCTACCAATAAAATTGGCCTGAAACAGGGCATTTGTAATAAATAATAAGGCCGCCATATTACTTGAACATACTGTATGCATTTTTTTTTTAAATTTGTTAATTATTTTGTTTGTAATAAAGTTATTACAATCTGTTAAGCCGATAGATTATCATATGAATTGACGAATGCAATACATTCAAGCTGTGATTAAAAAAATTGGGTAATTCTTTTTGTTTTTATTTATTTTTTTCAGCCACACTTAGCAGGGTAGGCAGAGGGAATATCTGTGTTAAAACACTCCGTTCCCCACTTTCTGCCGAATTCTGGAGGTATTGCGGGTTGAGTGGCAGAACTCAACGCCGCGGTTTGCCTCGACACCAGAGCGAAGAAAAATGGAAATATAAACGTAAAGAAATATTCCACTTCCTCGAGTGGGAATCGAACCCACAACCATTGCGTTTGCGGGCGGCACCCTTGTGTCAGTGCGCCAGGACGGCCTCGATAAATATTTTAAACAATTAATTAAAATCTTCATAGTGTTTGTTTTAATTATTGTGTAATTTATGAAGGTATATATCACGATTTCGTCATTGAGGCAAGTCGCGGTGCAGGGGCACAAGCGAGCGATCGTAAACGCAACAGTTTGTGGGTTCGATTTCCGCTCGAGTATATAATACATTTTAATATTTTAATTTCCTTGCTCTTGTAAATAGGCAAAGCACAGCGTGTTGTTCCGCCATGCAATGCCTCTAGAATTCAGTGACCTGTGGAGAACTAAAGTATCTTACGGGAACGTCACATTAGGTTCCCAGGTTCCTTCTACCTACCCTGCTATAAATCAGCGTGAAGTAGAAAAGAAGCCATATAGTTTTACATTTGATAACTTGAACAAGCAGAATTAGCATTTGTACGCTGTGACGCACGTCACGTTATGTCTTTAAAATTGGGTGGAAAGTGAGTAACAGGATGTCTTAACACTAGGTTACCTTGCATACCCTGTTATATGAAAAAAATGAAAAAGGGCCAGGAATAAACTTGCAAATGCAATTTCTTAAAATAATCATAAATTTTTCAGCCTTGCCAACTCAACAGGATGTTTCCCTCTTCGACCACACGGACTCTAGCGCCCGCATCGTCGGTGGTACGGTAGCGGGGACAGTGCCCCACATGGTGGCACTGACTAGTGGAGTTCTGATCAGGAATTTAATGTGTGGAGGTTCCTTGATAACGAATAGACACGTCCTGACTGCAGCTCATTGTATCGTACCTGTGTCTAGTGGAAGTAACTTGCTATCGTAAATATTATTATTTTTTTGCCTATAATTTTATTTATTTACTTCAAGTATTTCTTAACATAATTCCTGTTGTTGGGCTGAAAACGAAATAGATATATTTAAATACAATAGTAGATTGAAATTGGCTTTAATAATAATTGTCAGCATCATCTGAGTCTATTAATGATTCTAAAAAATCACAAATCCATTTCACAGTTCATTCCGAGGCGTTGTAGGGACCAACCGCTGGAATTCAGGAGGTACACAAGTTGTTTTCTCCCGTGGTATCATCCACTCCAGCTACATGCCTTTACCAATTTTGAAGAACGACATCGGCATTTTAGAATCTCGCGCCGATATTGCTCTGAGCAGTACTGTCGGGCTTGTCAGTATAAGTAACGATTGGGCAGGCGCAGCAGTCGCTACTAGTGTCAATGGATGGGGGAGGACCCGCGTAAGTTGACATTTTTTATCACGCTTTCTCTCGGATAGCAGGATAGGCGGAGGGAATAGATAACGGAGTGTTTGACACTAGAGTGTAAAACACTCCGATATCCAAACACCATACAATAAGTAAATCAGCTTCACGCTGTATAGTTTTCGAGAATTCTCATCTTAACTGGTGGACTCGACGCAGATCTTTGTACTTTTATCAGAGTGGAAAAATAAAAATAAGTTACATTATATAAACAGTTCTTGGAGGCGTTTCTTTGAGTCGTTGTGCGCCGAAGCTCAACGCCGTGCTTAAAATAATATTGTTCATAACGTTATGTCCATATTTTTCCTGCAGGCAGGTGGACCGATTTCAGCCGTTTTATTACAACTAGATGCTCAAATAATTGATGGAGAAACATGCGTAAAAGAAGTAGCCCAAAAAGTTATCGAACATAACATCAGAGTAGCGCCTGTAGTGGACCCCGCCCTTGAGGTCTGCACATTCCATTCTGCTGGACATGGGACCTGCAATGTTAGTATAAATCTATGACCATGAGTTTTGACCACTTCAGTATGAATATTAGTTATTTGAGGACAGTGCGAAAGGGCACAACCGTCCGAGATGCGCGGGTTTAAATCCCGTTACGTTATAATGTTTATACGTTTTCTAAAAAGTATTAATCTTTCCTAGAATAACAATTTAAAAATGATATAAATTACTTATTTTATGACCTGAGTCTGGTAATAAGACAAAACGCGATGTTGAGTTATTAATACAATCACTTTTTTCCAGGGTGACTCTGGAAGTGCTTTAGTTCGAAGAGACGATGGTAAACAAGTTGGTATAGTGTCTTGGGGTATTCCTTGTGCTCAATCGGCTCCTGATATGTTCACAAGAGTCAGCGCTTACCATGATTGGATCGAACAGACAATAGGTTAAACTTGCATTGTTAATAATAAACATTTCTTTATATCACAATATGGAATTTAATTAAGAACCTTGTTAACTGTTTTTAAAATGCTACTAGTCCCTCAAATGTATTATTTTTTCACTACTAATATTCACAGAACTTTTAACACAATTTACAACAAATACGAAATGCTTATTACGTTGGTGACTAACACAAATACTTCGTTTTGATATGTTTTTAAGTAAAAAGTAAAGTTAGTAGTAAGTAAAGTTTACCTTACAAGCTTTGTGTCCCTGGTAGCACTCCACTACTATAAAGATCAAATAGCTTCATTGTATACTACGTCGACATCAAACAGAGTTTGTATTGTTAATATTTATAAAATATATCTTAAAAGCGATATGTAAAAAAAAACTTAATTACAATTTTTTGAAATGTAGTCCTGTGTACTATGTGAAACTGCTTAGAATAATATTGAACTGAGCAAATTGCAGTAAAAAATAGAGATGATGCTATTTAGACTTTGCGCAGATGAAATCTCTATTTTAATCGTGGTTAACCATTAAATCTGGAGGATGGATGTGTCAGTCGACAGGAACACATACATATAACGTCATGTGCAACAAAATGAAATATAAAATATCTTTATATTTTAGGCCTGTTGTGGCGTATCGGCACAAGCGTGCGACTATAATCGCGACAGGTTATGGGTTCGATTCCCATTCGAGAAAATTAAATATTTAATAATCTCATAATAAATCTCAATAAGCCTGACGAGTTCTATATATCAAAAGAAAAATAAAATAATTAAGTAATAATAAGTATGTCTATCTATCAGCTTGGCTGAATTTGGATAATAGCAATTAAAAACACATTCGAGTTTCTCTGTAAAAGAAACGACATTAAATAATTTATTACTATTATTAAAAAGATTCTGGTATCACAAAATTATACACATTTTTCGTTAAGCAAATTATTTTTAAAAGATTTCTTTCGACAACCCATGGCGTCATCACAGATTATATAACTAAAATCATAGATGTTTTGTAGGACATAGTGTTAGTCTATGGTCAGGAATTATACTACTAAAATTAAAGAAAATTACAATTTTCGTTACATATATTTTTCCTACACTGTATTATTAATTAATAAAGATCTGTTAAGCAAACTTGAACAGATGCTCAATACCTGTATACACTTTATTTATAACCTCCGCAAGTATGACCGTAGATCATCTTGTAGGCGGCAGCTTGGCTGGCATTCTGTGGTTGAAAGCAGGAAGTCGCCTTTGCTTACTTTCCTCCATCCTTTCGAACCCCAGTCTCTCACTTATCTAGCTTTTGACTTTTCCTTCCTCTCCTCTTTCTACGATAGATCTTTACGTTCTCAATCCAATCTTATGCTGTCCACACCCCATCATATGTTAAGGTTCATGTATGACTCCTTTGCAGTCGCCAGGGTCAGGCTATGGAATGAATTACCCAGGCACACAATAGCTCCTTCTCGTGAGGTATTAAAGCGCAGGGAGAAGAGTATCTTTTTAAAAAAAATAACAAATATATAATATTTATCTATTTAAATTGTTATGTAATTAATTGTATGTATTGGCATATATGTTTTGGTGTGGTAGGCTATAAATGGTTTATATATTTATGTATTTCATTTAGAATATAGGTAATATTTTATTGTAATTATATCATATGCATTATTATATATTTATAGGGTTTAAAAGTATGTAATATATATGTATGTATATTTTACTTCTGCACACCTGCACACTTATTATCACACATGACCAGGTTGGCTGGTAGAGAATGCTCTTTAGCATTAAGCCCACCTTTTGTACATTTTTTTTTTGTATAATTATGTGCAATAAAGTATTTATCTAAATCTTCATCTGTTCTCGACTTAATAATCTTAGTTTCTAATGGTTCGTGGTCCGAGAATAGAATAAACTTCCTACCTATCGAAAGATGCTGCCAATATTGTACACATTCTTTAATTGTCAGACATTCCAGATTACTTCCTTTTTTTAACTACATTCAATTTTTTCAAGAAATATGCCACTGGTTTCTCATCATTGTCAACTTGTGGCTGTTTTAGAACTGCACCCATTCCTAGTATACTGGCATCTGTGTATATGTAAATAGATAAGTTTGGATTAAAAATAGTTAATACAGGTTGAGAGCACAATGTTTGTTTCATTTTAGTTAAATGCTTTTTGACATTTTCTCGTCCAATTAAAGGATTGAAGAATTTAGCCGCTATATTAGGGACCTACTTATGATAAGTTTATTTTCTCCAAAAATAGTCAACTTTTGCTGGGTCTTTGGAGTAGGGAAGTTTTTTATTGATATTGTCTTTTAAAGGTCTTACTCAATTGTTCCATATAATGCGGGTCAGATATTTAACTGAATCAGTGGCAAATGTACACTTAGATAATTTGAATCTTAAGCCTTCAAGTTTTAATAATGCAAATAACTGTTTTAAGTGTCTAATATGATCTGAGAAGGATTTTGAAAATAGTAATATGATCAATATAGCATACCGTGAATTCACCAAGCTTATGTTTCCTGATTATGAACACATTATTCTCTGGAATATTGCCGGAGATATTTTTAAACTAAATAACAAACAAGTCCATTGATAATGACCCTTATGTGTGACAAATGCTGTTTTATGCATATCTGAAACACGAAAAGGTATTGACCTAAATACAGAGTTTAGATCCAGTGCAGAAAAAAATTACAATCTCTTGTTTTAACTAATAAGTCCTCAATATGTAGCAATGTAAAGCTGCCCTTAAACCTTAGACCTAAGGAAGACAGTGGGAATCCGCTGGATTCAAAGGGTTTAGGACCGGACGGAGTGGCGAGCATTAAGAGGCCTATGTCCAGCAGTGGACTTCAAAAGGCTGATGAATGGATGAAGGAATGGCTGTGATAGTGGAACTACAATTTTTGTTAATTTATGCATAGCTTAGGTTTTTTATTTTCTTCTCGCTTATAATCCAGTCTAACTGGAGCAGCAAACAGACTATATGATTCTTCTATTATATTTTTTTCCAATAACTTTGTAATCTGATTTTCTATTTCTTTCTTATCCTCAATTGTACAACAATATAGTCTTCTACTGCAATATTGGTCTGTTAATAGGTCACAGAGTATGTGTGTTTCATACTGTGACCTTTCCAATGCAAACACAAATTTATGGTTCAATATTAATTCATTTATCATTGGCACAGCCTGTGTTTGGAAATCAAGATGGTTAATGAAAATTTTGAAGTTTTTTTTTGAATTATCACACTTAATCTCTTTTGAAATGTGTTTGATTTGTTTGTTTCCTTAGTATCTACTTCCTGTCTTTGTTCTGATAAACTTCCACGTTTGCATTTTGAATTAAATAAAGTTCTTTTATACAATCTAGCCCAATTATAAAATTTTAATCAAAATGATCACTGTTTATTACTAAAACATCCATTTCTTATTCAAAATTAAAGATAGTATATTAAGTTTTATTAAATCATTTGACTTTTTTTCAGTTTTGGTAAAATCATGAATATTTTCTTCTTATTGTACATAACATTTTCAAAAATGTATTGAGATTCAACTGACGATATTCAAATTCCTTTAAATTTTTGCCTTAGCAAATTTTTAGGTAGAAATTGGTCTTCAAAAATCATATTTCCTACTTCATCCACATATGTTTTTAATAAATCCTCTGAAACTTTAATCCATATACTTCTATATTAACATATGCTTCTAGATTGATGCCTTTTCTTAGTGTGTTTTTAACAGTAACAAAAGCTTTAGAGCTTTGTATATATTTGTGGATTGATGCCGCTTGATATTCTACAGTATAATGAATATTTTCAAGTCTTCTCGTGTAATTGACCTTATGGCAATGAAAATTGATTTGCCATCCATTTACTCGTAGGTGGAATGTAAATTTTGTCCATTTTTTTGAAAACGAAAATGTCGTTTTATAATGTAAATATGTTACTGAATTTGGATAATAGCAATTAACACATCGAGCAAAAAACACATCGAGTTTCTCTGTAAAAGAAACGACATCAAATGTTTACTGTTACAATACATATTATTATTACAAAGATTCTAAAATCACGAAATTATATACATTTTTCGTTAAGCAAATTATTTTTAAAAGATTTCTTATGTTTGACCATGAACTGTCATCACAGATTACACAACTAAAATCATAGATGTTTTATAAGACATCGTTGTCTATGGCCAGGAATTATACTACTAAAATTAAAGAAAATTATAATTATATTTTAATCGGTAATAAGAACAGGTGCCTTAAATTTAATTTCCCTCTGCCTACCCTGTTACGTGCGGGATACAGCACAAGGCTAAAAAATGCCCATTCAATTTAATTTCTTTTTCAGGGTGACTCTGGTAGTGCTCTTCTACGCACGGATAGCAACGAGCAAATAGGTATCGTCTCTTGGGGAATACCCTGCGCACACGCAGCTCCTGATGTGTTCGTCAGAATCAGTACTTACCGTAGTTGGCTTGAACAACATCTTCGTTGAAATATTGAAAATTGAAAGCGCAAAATAATTGGTTTTATATATAATTATGTATCTATAATTGTTTTGTAAGATGTGGGTCTAAAAGCATTTTTTATTGTTATTTTTTTTATTTCTTAAATATTTATTCAAGTGTTATAATGATTTGATATATTTGAGGCAATTTCTTTTTTAGAATTCTTAGGAGAAATTTGAACATAGATGGATCAATTGCGTCTGAGTAGGTCCATGTACTTAATGAGCTTCAAACATTTGTAACTTACGTTAATAAATACATATAGCTATTTTGAGGTATTATATATATTATAATAATTGATATATTTATTGTAGTTAGTGACTAAATTGCCTAGATTCCCACTTTCCGTTCAATTTCCAAAAGCGACTATCTTGAATGTCGAGCACACATCAGTCGCGTTAACAAGCCGACGCTGTCACTTCGCCACGATGGCCACATGAGCGTACAGTGTGGTCTGTTGACCATACTGTACGCTCGTGACAAGTTAAGCGTGGAGATACGAATAAAGATGGCTATGCAGATTTAATTTTAGACCGACTGTGCACAGTGCACCTCCCTATTGCTAAGTCCATGAGTCATTTTTTAAGCTCTGAGAAATTTTTATGCGGAAAGTGGAGGGTCCTGACATTTCTCTTGGTCTGCCGTGCTATATAAGAGATAAAAAAAACAAAGCTTATCTAGTATATCGAAAGATAGGCGACATAAAACATACCATAACCTTGATTCTTGTAAGCACTATAACATGTATTTTAAGGGTTTACGTAAAAATACAAAACAAGCAGTTAGTTGAGATATCATTGATTTTGTTTAATAGGCTTATAAAATCCATCCTTCTAATTGGATTTATTCTTTGTAGGAAACCTTACATGGTAGGTTTGTAATACTCACGAATTTATGTAAGGCTACTACAGTATTGTTTTCTATATAAACTATGGCAAAATATCTTTTTATTTGTCAATATTTCTTTCACGGTCAGATTGCTGAACAAATTTTATATAATTATACATTAAATTGTACTACATTTATCCACTGAAAATTGTCCAATAAAATTTGTTATGCAAACTTGAGAATGTTTTTATTTATATTGATAAATGATTCAAAATTTATTCCACTCTAATTCCAATCTAAAAATTATTTTTTTAAAAGATGTATATTATGTATTTATCCAATGATGCAGGCAGATTCTTGTTTAATTATTGTTTGAGGCATATTAACCTGCATACGTGCAATAGGGAGATCCTGGCAACATACTCCAGGGTTAATGCCAGGAGAAACACATGCAATATGGACAAAACGGAAGGCTTAAGAAGACAGGGCTGGATTTTAATTATTATCATAAATTATAATTGAGACAGCACGCGGCGCAGGGTTACAAAGTGTGCTTGTAAACGCGACTGGTTGTGGATTCGATCCCCACTTGAGGAAATTAAATATTTATTTAAATTTATATTTCATTTCTTCGCTCTAGAGAACGGAGTGTCTTAACACTAGGTTCGCTTTGCCTTCCCCGCTCTGTGTGGGATGTAGCATGAACCTGGTTTACTATACATATAACTAACTATATACAAAGTAATAATTCTAATAATGATAAGAAAGATGGAGGAGGAAGAAGGAACGTCCTAATACAGAATCCAGAAAAAGCTTCCCAAGCACGCAACTAATGCTGAAGTCCAGTAGGCGTGTGATACAACACCCGGGACTCTTCAAATATATCGGGTTATATCTATTGAAATCGTCTTGTAAATGTATTATATCAAAAAGCTATATAAACAGCAATAAAATTATGATAAAATATTTAAAGAGATTTATGTAGTATTCAATTTATTGTGACAATTATTTCGCTAAAATATTAACGGTTAATATATTTTTAGACGTTCCACCGTTTTTGGGTTTCCGTACTCAAAGAATGGAACGGGAATAAGACACACTGTTAATAAGATTTCGCTGTCTGTCTGTTTGTCTGTCTGTCACCAGGCTGTACCTCATGAATCGTGGTCGTCAGTCGGTTGAAAATTTCACAGATAATGCATTTCTTTTGCGTTCATAATAGAAAACAAAATATAATATATATTATATATATATTAAGCATCAATGCCCAATCCTAACCATTTGTTTCCTGTATAATAAAAAATACGATGTTGCGTATATACGAGTATATAGGCAACATCGTATTTTAACCTTGCTCTTATATTTTGCTAGGCGTTTAAAAATATCGATCTATAAGTCTCAATTATCTGATTCTTATTTTTGATATTTTAATGCCTAAATAAAATAATAAATAAAATAACAATTAAGATTATTTCTTCTTAAGAAATAATGCCTGTAAAATTGGGCGGTACGTGGGAAACGGAATGTCCTAACACTAAGTTCACTCTGCCTGCCCTATCACATGAATAGAGTGGATGAAGCTAAAAAAATATACAAAATTAATAATTTAATGATGCGGCGATGAATCTGAATAAAGGTCAATTAATTATATTAAGCACTTAATAATATTTACTAAGTCAATTTTTTTTTGTAAGTAAATGTAAAAATGAGCGGGGAACAGCTGCTTTTACATCTCAGGTTGGGTTACGAATATTATATTTACCAACTACTTGAAGCTGCTCATATAAAATTCACATTAAATCAGCTTCACGCTGTGTCCCGCACACGGCAAGGTAGGCAGAGTGAACCTAGTGTTAAAACACTCCGTTCCCCACTTTCTGCCGAATTTTTCCAGGCACTGCAAATCAATGAAAATGTTAATAAATAATAATTCATATCCTCGAGTACGGATCAAACCCATAATCGTCGCATTACAGTCGCACCCTTTTTCCCTGCATATAATAATAATAATAACGAATCACTGTTCGTCAACTATTCAATTTGAGACGTTGTAAAGGCGAACGTCCTTTATTCTCCTTCAATAGGCCAGTCCCATCCATCCAAGTTTCATTTCATAATTCCAATTTAGTTTTTCATATTTTCCAAAGACCCTAAACATTATCTGGTTACCATTTCTGGGCTACCTATGGTTCCTCCCGTAAAAAAGTTATAGTAAATAGTAAAAAAGGTACCTAAATGTAAATTTTGTATAAATATAAAATATGCTTTCTACTTTAACTGAGGTCAATGTTATACAAGTCTTTTTATGTTCATATAAGAGGTACCGTGGTGCAGCGACACAGCATTTTTGTGAATTCGATTCCCATTCGGGTATAAATCATTCGATTTTATTTAATTTCCTCGTTCTGTTACAAAGACAAAGAGCGGAATTGAGTTCCGCCACAAAAAAAAAATAATAACAGGAAATTAAATTAACATACATAATGTTAAAAAAGCAAAAATAAAAATTTCGTACCGGAAAAACTATGTATGAAAAAAAAGTTTTTATTTTTTATCTACTCATGTCTCAGAAATATTTCACATTAACTCTAATCTAACGAGTATTTTTTTTGTAAAGTTGCTCAAATTGATTCGCTATAAACAATTGTAGTTTTTGAAAAAAGAACGCACGGAAAAACCATAGCTACAACTTACACTTGAAATACAAAAAAGAATATCAACAATTTTTTTTATATTTAAAACATTTAATATTCTAATTAAATTATATCTTTACATGAAAATAAATAAACCGAATGAGAAATAAGTTTACACATGGCGCGTTCATCTAAAATGTCATAACAAAATGAAAATACTAAAAAAGAAACTCGAAGGTAGGTTTAAAATTTGTGTGAATGCATCTACACTCAATTTCCTTTGAATCACTTACGTAGGCGACACCCGTTTTACACGTGGTAAGATATTATCCTTTTTTTTATACGATTTTTTACCCAAATATTTTGTTTGTTTACCTGTTTATTTACGCGCGTTTCAATTAATAAAGTAATATGACGGCAGCCGCAATTTTGTAACTAAATCTTTAAATTTGAGGTTAGAAATGAAATAAAGCGTTATAGGTGTATACGATAGGCTCTGTTTTATTATAATGTTTACAGTATTTATGAAGATTATTTTGTGAGCCCGGATAAGTACATTAGTTTATATGAAATGTGATTTTGGTTGACAATAAAAAAATATTTCGTGTTAAGTTCTAGAAAATGGAGGAAGACATCTATATTGAAGAATCAGAAAAGATCTACCCAGCGCTTATCATACCTAGGAAATGCAACCACTTTGACAATAACAACAACGACAATGTGGTCATTATTGTCAATATTACTTCTCCTGATAATGAAGGCAACCACCGCTGTATTTATTCTGGATTTTGTAACATTAAATTTATAGACAGTTACGATGTTAACATGAGTTATATGGATATAAACGGACAGACTGATTCAATTGAAGATCCTACACCTGGCATACTTAATTATGCCAATCAGCCATATACACCGTATACCCAATCTCAGGTGTGGATAGATCCAGCGAGAAGTCCGTATGTCTATAATAGCCACGCCGCTGTGGGATCTCAGATATCTCACCCGAACCACATAACCGTGGAACAGCATAACACTTATATAACACAAAATTTTTACACGGAATCAATGCAGTACTCACCTCCAGAAGAATTTGAACCGAAAAAGCTTCATAAAACCCCAGCTAATGATAACAGTCAGGTGACAGACAAAATTTTAAATGAAAACGATGAATTCGAAAACGAGTGTGGAGTTTTCTTGGCGCAGCCAGAGGAAATTATGCAGGACAATGAGACTGGAGAAGTTAGAGATGAGTGGAAGCACATTGATTTGAGTGAGAACGACGCGTTGAAACAGCTTATGTCGTCGGATATTCTGTGCTTGTCGAAACAGCATAGAACAATTTTGTATTCGGGCCGCGACTCCCACTGTGGGCAGACGATACAGAAGATAAAGGTCAACGATCCGTTCCTTCAATGTGTTGAAAAGGGGGTCGAAAATGAAGCCGTTGTAGGTAAGGCATTATATTTTCACTCATGACAGGAAATTTCTATTTTCAGTGAAAGCAGAGGGAATTCAGTGCTAAAACACTTTCTCACTTTCGAACCCATTATCAAATAACTGCACGATTAGTGAGTTAGTGAGTGACGGAGCTTAACTCCGCGCTGTTTCCAGTGCGAGTAAATAAAAATAAATCGTTCTCCCGAGTGAAAATTGAAACCAAAACTGTCTCGGTTATTGTTAAACACTGTGCTACGACTGTCTCGATATTTATAGGCCTACCTGTGCCTATGCCTGTACAAAGACTATGTGACTATATGTATTATAATTAGTATAATTTTTAATAAAAGAAAGAAGCTATAATTATTATTCAATTTACATTCTTATTTATTCACATAAATTTACTGATAATAGTGGGTTCGATTCTTGCTGACAATATTTTAAAAATTAAAACCATATCCTTAGTTAAACACAAAATTTGATGTATCGTTAGGACTCTCTTAAAGGAATTTAAATTAATGTCTTATTTTAATGAATTGACAATTTTATAAATTTATATCAAATTTTTTTTACAGAAACCAAACCAACAAACCAGAAAAAATATCAATGTGCGAAATGCAAACAACTATTTGATCAAGTAGCCGCGTTTAAACAACACATGGTGGCAGGCCACCAGAGTCAAATAGCTACGAGTACAATAGAGGATTCTAAAGGCGACGGCAAGTTTAAATGTGGCGATTGTGGCAAAGTATTGAAAACTCAGAAAAAATACTACTCCCACTGCCTCGGCCACGGCGACCCGAACCTCGAATGTGGGAAATGCCATAAAGTATTCGCTTCAAGACTCACATTAAAATACCATCAGAAAATACACCAAAGGAAATATGAGTGCACGCACTGCAGGAAATCGTTTTGTCTTCTTAAAGAAATAAGGAAGCACATTGCAAAAAACCATTTCATTTTCTTCTGTGAGGTGTGTGATTATAGTGGTGCCACATATTCTGAATTGAAAGCTCATATGTTGACTCATGAAGAAGTGGAATTGAAGCAAACAGGAAAGCAATGATATTTTTTTAAGAATTTTATTAAATAATATATCAGCTTCACGCTGTATTCAGCGTTCAGTAAAGTAGGCAGAGGGAATTTAGTACTGATACACTCCGTTCCCCACTTTCTGCCGAATTCGACACCAGAGTGAAGGAATGGTAATATAAATTTAAATAAATATTTCATCTCCTCGAGTGGGGATCGAACCCACAACCCGGCCCCGCGCCACGACTGACCGCAAGAAGTTTATTAGTAAGTTGATTTAGAATATATGGTTTTATTTAGAGTATTTTTTACAGGCCCATTCCTTATCTTACTTATAGGAGAACAGGAAGAACCTACTCAATGAAAACTCAATGTCAAGACAATCCGTTCCATCACCTGAATTCAGAACATTATGTATTAACTGGCGGAACTCAACACCGGGGTTTGTCTCACCAGAACATTGAAATGAAAATAATTTATATGGCGCTCGAAGTCACAATCATTGAAAGCAATGCCTAATTTTTCATAAATGATAATAATAAAGAATGTTGTCTATCTATTTATATATAAATATAATTATATAACAGGTGAAGATAGTTATACACTATTATTAGACGAGAACACAGCATGTGACAGCAGTATGCTGGTAGCTTCTGAAGAATTTTTAACAAGATCTGATGAAGACCAAACGAAGTTGGCTAAACTTGAAAGAGCTGATTTTGTCATAGCCAAAGTTATGGAGAGTGAAATATTCATGGCGCATTCGCAAAAGGCACCGGAATATAGGAGAATTAAAAAGGTAACATATGGAAAGTTTTACAGTACCTCATTATAATGAATGCTCAGGCAGACACCATCTTCATCATATTCAAAATGACTAGCCCACGATGTTGTAAATTTTCATACATTTTTGATCTTATATATGTATATGTATATAAGTATTTCACTACGATTATTGATTCGATCGCCTCCCAAGGAAATTATTGATTACTTCGTGATATTTAGATTTCTTCGCTCTGGCACCAAAGTAAGCTTCGCTGCTCAATAGAAAAATCGAGTCGAAAAATTCGGCGGAAAGTGGGACACGGAGTGTGTTAACACTAGGTTCCCTCTGCATACCCTGCTGTTTGCGAAATGCAGCGTTAAGCTAATAAAAAAATATATATATATATATATTTCAGAATTGCAACGTTTGCTCAAAGGCTTTCAATCGCATTGGGGATTTGAAAAGACATTTAATAGAACATGTTGTGAAAAGTACTCTTGCTAAGACACCGGTCAACCAAAATGGCACCCTGATTATACTATGCGAGGTTGGTTTTACTACTATCATTTAAAAATTATTTCTTTTTTATATATTATTTTATATTTTGAAAAGGAGGAGTGTTTAATTCTTTGTATAAGACAAACTTACAAGAGTTCTTAAGAGCCATAAATTTTAAACAAATTTTTAAAAGTTACAAATTTAATGTCTGCGCACATTTTGAAAAGCGCAGTCCAATTATTAAACTTGTAACATTTTTCATTTCCTTAAAAAAATCTATGTTTATTATAATAATAAGATATGTGTATAATTAACATTTTAAAATATTTAACTTAACTTCATGCTTTATAACTAGCGGGGTAGTCGGAGAGAACGTAGCGCCAAATGCTACGGTTTCTACATACCTCTTTCGCCGCGTCCACTGTCATCAACCTCTTCATACAAGCCTCATGCTTTTTACCTTCCTGTGACCATCCTCTAGTACCTTTGATATTGTGTTTTCGAAGGTCAACCTAGGTGTCTCCCTACCTGTCTTACCACTCACTTACCATCATAAATCTTTTTTGCCATTCTTTCAGTTTATGCATTCTCTCTTCCGGCTTGTGGCCGGGGAATGGTCCCGGAGCTGTGCGCCCGCTTACCGTGGTCTCTGGCGGCGGTTCTTAATAGAATCCGCGTCTTTTGGTGTATGGCCCTGGAGACAAGGGGGGTGGGGAAAAATTTGTATTAAGTTGTCAGATTTTGCAGGGGTTGAAAGGATTCAATTTTATGAAGGATGAGTTATGTGCCCCTTGGTCGCTAGTGCCCAGCCGGGTAAGATCCACAGTTACCCGTGAGAGGCCCAGCTAGGTGACCAGCGAGCGAGGGAGCAGCTCAGGAGTTGGAACTGGGTGTGGGAAGGATGTGCCTTGGTAGGCACCGGGCGCACTAGCCAGCGCCTACCAAGCTGGCGTAGTATAAGTTAGGTGGGGTTTTACAAAAATCTTGTAGAGCGCCAGCTAGGTCCGCAGCGGATCGGCGCGCAAAAGTGGGCGGATCCTGAAAAAAGTCACTTTTGGTGGCAGCTTCCTTGGCCTGCTTGGCCATGGTTACTCCTCGGTCTAAGGCGACTCCCAGGTACCTCGCGGTATTCGTCCAGGGGACCTGCTGCCCAGACAGGCACAGCGGAGGAGGCTTATTCCGGTGGTATCCAAACGTAATCGCCTGGGTCTTTGCCAGGTTCAGAGTAAGCCTCCACTCCGACAGCCTGTCGGGCAGCAGGTCGAGTGCTCGTTGGAGTTTCGTCGCGGCATGGCGTGGGTTTAGACTCGTAGTGAGCAGGGCGATGTCATCGGCGTAGAGCGCCAGCATCGTGCCCTGCTCGGTGGGAACGTCGTTCGTGTACCAGGAGTACAGGGCAGAATATAGAATACTGCCCCGTGGTACACCAGCTGCGATCAGGTAGCTGCAGGTCTTGGCACTCTCCACTCTGACGCGGAAGGTCGTGCCGTTTACCATTCTTTCATCACTCATTCAATCGATATGCCCAAACCAGCAGAATATTCTTTTTTCATTTTCACCAAGACATCTTCGCTTTTATTTGCCATTTAATGTATCTCTTCATTTCGGATTTGATCAGCTCAGCTGACTCCGCATATATATATCCGCAAAATATTTAAAAGAAATAAGAAATAGTATCTTCTGCACTTACTAACTTACGGCCTAAGCCTCGATATAGATTTTAACAACCAAGCTGTAAAGAGATTTGTACACAATAAAAAACGACACAATAAAAAACCTCAAAAATATTCAAATTATGATGTATAATTATTTCAATTCAAAACGTATCTCTTCTCTCTTTCCAGATATGTCAAGCTAGAACGTTCTTAAAAGTTGACAAATACAAGGCCCACTTGCGCGAGCACGCCAAACTAACCATATACACATGCACATTTTGCGACAAATCCTTCAGCGACTCGAGCAACTTCTCCAAACATAAAAAAATCCACGCCGCCACCTCCTTGCAGTGTGACTTGTGCCAGAGAAAATTCAATTCGAAGAATATGCTGGTCCGTCACATGGAATACCACAACAATAACTCGCCTATTTACTGCTGTCACTGCAATAAACAATTTCACTTCCGGTCGATGCTGAACAAACATATCAAATGTGCTCACAATAGAGAAACGCTCAAGTTTCGTTGTAAATTTTGTGCACAGTATTTCAAGGCTTTAAAAGATAAATGGGAGCACGAGTGGGTGGTGCATAACGTTAGAAAACTGATTGTCGACTGTTTGATTTGTGGATCTAAATTTAGGAAATATTCGGAATTAAAAAGACACTGTAGCTCCATTCATAATATAGAGATACCGCCGGCTAAGAAGTTATTGAAGAAGAAACATTTAGTTCAGATTTAATATGGCAGGACCATTTAAAGCGCCACCTTGTGTTTTTGTAATGTATATATTTTTTTCTATTTATATGCAATGAGACGGCCACGACTTTCCGTCTGATCGGAACGATTTATATTAGATTTCACTATTACTAATTATTACTACATTTAACATATTGATAATGTTAGAAATTAAAATCCAATAAAAAACGATGTACTCTGGCTCGGAAATTATTAAGGTGAAAAAGAAAATCATACAATTATTATGGTGGATCCATTATTGAAGTACCATCTTTTATTTTTTTTATGTAATAAATAAAAAGTTGATGATATAGAATAAAAATATTAATAATATTTTAATTTTATATCAACCCTACAGCTCGGGATTTTATTGTTTGATCAGGACGGTTTTATACAATTTGTATTAGATTTTACTTTTTAGAATTTTTTGCTTATTAATAATGTTTTAGGTCAATCTCACATAACGGTATACTATGAAAAATCGTATTTTAATATATTTGTATTAAATTATATTTTATAGATTAATATATTGATATTTATGGCTCTATCGATCTATAATCGAATGAGTATTGACTCATACTCACTGTATGATACTAATATATAAATTATGTTTTATAGATTAGTATTGTACAATGAGTATTGAGGCCGTCGTGGCGCAGCGACACAATGGTGTGGCTGTAACGCGACGGCGTGTGTTCGATCCGGGAGACTTTCGAAGGAACTGAAATATTTATTCTCATTTATATTTTCATTTTTTGGTGTCGAGCACCACAGCGAAGTACTCTCAAAACGCTATGCAGGCTCCAGAATTAGGCGGAAAGTGAGGAACGGAGTGGCTTAACATTAGGTTCCCTCTGCCTACCATGCTGTGTGTGTTTTCGTAACGATATTCTTTATCATTTTTAGTTACTTATATATTTTTTATATTTATGCTGTAAATGTTGTTTTTAAATATTTTCTATATGTTTTATTTATAAACGTTGTTTCGTTATAAGATATATAGCTACAATTTAGATCAGTGTTGTAATTATGTGTTAAGTTTTACGTGTTTATTTTTTTATCATTAGTCAACATGTCATTAGGATTTGTTACAAATCAAAATTTTATTTTTTAAGAAAAACTATATAAGTTATTATTATAGTATTATTATTAAGCTAGTTTTTGTTAAATAATTGTTTTTCCTTTTTTAAAAATATAACATACCTTTAAGTTTCGTAGTTTAGTCTTTTTTTAGTCCTACATATCTCTTATAAAACTAATTAGCGATTCCCAGACAGGTCCTTTAGGTACATTCACAATCTATTCACTAAACACGTGTTGATATAAATAAAGCAATGAAAAAAAAATTAAAAATTAAAAAATTATATATATATATATATATATATATATATATATATATATATATATCTCAACATAATAAATCGCAGATTATAAAACGCCATTCGACCTTGCGTATCACGCGTGCGCAGTGCACCTGTCTTGGAGTATAGACGTTGCTTCACGTTCAGTCCGCGGCTTTTTATAGCGACAAAAACACGTTTCGGGGCAAAATAATCACAGATTAATACAATATCTAACATATCTAAGTGAATATTTATTTAAAATTAACATTAATTGAATATTTAGTGCAAGTTTCAAGTGTGTACAAGGATTTAGTGTCTGCACAAGCAGGTTAGTGTCTTTACATTATTGTATCACGTTCTGACACTAATGAAACCATAAAGGTTTTGTTTGTATGTATGTTTAAATGGTTTTTATGGCTCTATAATAATTATATAGTAGATATCTTTATAGTTTTGTGCTATATTTTATTTAAATCTGTAAGACTGTTATTGTAGTAAAAAAATAATGTAAGCTGTTTTATTTGCACCTTTTTAATATTCTCAATTTTAATTCATATTTTAACTGAAGTTAATAATAATATTGTTCATTTATCCAATTATAAGTCATGAAACAGTGTTACTTAAATATATAATTCATAATTTTCATATTTCCTAATGTTCAACTGAGCACTTAAAAACATAATTATTTAAAGGTTATAGAGTTAATATAATAAAAAAAATACAATGAAATACAATTAATAAATTATTATTAAAATTACTTGTATTTAAAAATACATTGATTTTAAAGATGTAAATGTATGCACAAAACATGATGGATTAATAATAGACGAAGGTCAATATTTTTAAATTACCTAAACAAACCTAGAAGTAGCAGGTGAATTGAATGGCTTGCGATTATGATAATTTAAAATGAAATCAGCTTCACGCTGTATCCCGCATACAGACAGGCGGGAACCTAGTGTTTAGATACTTTTAAGATTGCGTCGTGAATGGTGAAACTTAACGTCTGGCTTTTGCCTTAGTGCCAGAGCGAAAGAATGAAAATATTAATAAATATTAATTGATTCCCTCGAGTGAGAATCGAACCCACAACAGTCACCTTTATTAATGTTTGTACAACTGTCTTACTGAATTGGCCGTGTCTTTAGCTTCAATTTATACGATGGGTGATGACAACTGCACTCACTTACAATCTACCTAAATATCGTATAAATAAATATCTTTCTTTAAATACAAAAAAATTTAGAAGCAAAATCGTTGTGAACGAATATAAAGGCTACTTTACTTTATATAAATTATTACGTTGAACTGACCAAATCTTTAGTTTTCAATGTTACTTTGTGACCGGAATTTCTGTGGAAAAATGTACATTTACAGTTTGCGCGCAGCTGCGGGTTACCTGGACAGATGTGAAATAACTGAACCTTTTTCTATTAAACACAATAATCAAATTATTCCCCAAAGCGCTTATTTAATAGGTACATAATGAAAGAAAAAAAAAATTAAATTTTTAGGCCCTTGTACCTTAAACGGAAAAAATGGTATACTCCTGCGTTGGGGTATCAATCTGAAATTAATATCAGATATCCTGGTTTAAATTTCTTTGGAGCAAAGAAGTTAAGATTCTAATACAACGCATACAAAAAATATTGCAGTATTTATGTATCGTTTTTTCCTTCATTTTGTGTGAAATTCACCTTCCAATCAACATCTCTCCCGTAATTATGAAATAAGATTTTACAATACAAACAAAGGAAAAAATTCGAAAAGTAAAAATTATTAGTGTTTCATATAATCATTTATATTTCCTTTGATACTGATAATAAATGCATATGTGTATGTATAATCTTAGCTTTTTTTAAGTTTATTCGCTGCATCTTTAAGACCTATGAAGTGTTCAAAAAGATTTCCATTCAAAATCCAGAAATTTATATGGAACCCCCTAAAGGCGAGTTCAACTCGTGCTTGGCCGAGTGTTTTCTTAAATACACGTAACTAAAGAATGGTTTATTTCAAGTGGGCATGGCCGAACTGGGGCCGCTAGTGTTAAAATATTTTTGGACTGTAAAATAAAGTCAAAGGGCACTCACTTATGTTTTCTTGTCACAAAATAAATAGAAACCAACTATCGGAACCCCATTTTAACCAGCTCAGTGGATTGCATGCGGCTAAACTTAAGGCCGTTGAAATGAAGGCCGAGTTATTCATTCTATTATTAATAATTAATTAAAATTAATAATTTTTTTTCAATTACAGTGTTAAAAAAACTGTAATGTACAATAAATCTGTTATAGCGTAGTGGCTAGCGGGGAACTCAGAGAGAACGGAATGCCAAACGCCACCGTCTCCACATACATCTTTTGTCTCGTCGACTGTCATCAACCTCTTCAAACATACCCTCCGGGGGGGTCCTTCCTCAGGAACCCTCCTGAGGGAGGATAAAATGAGTGGAATTGTGTCAATCGAGGGCAGTTGCTTGTAGGCAACGGCCGTCATTAGGCGTAGGTAGTACAGGTAGCTATAGTAACTAGCGTGAAGTATTGTTATTAAGTGATACATATTTACTTTATATACTCGTGCATATATACTTATTGCAATTACTTAAAATCTCTTTCCGAATACATTAGAAACATATAGACGATGTGTGTTTTAATCTTGTGATTTTTAACACAATATATTTTGTGAAGTCTTACGTTCATTTCAACGGGGCGACGCTTAGCTCAAGTAAGTGTTGTATCGATACTATGTGAGTTGATTGAAGTAGTGGGGTTTCTATTGAGTGTACGCATTAGACGGCTCTTATTTTTGATTTGTGCTATTTACTTTACGCACCCACCCCACACGTAACTTTTACTCCAGTATCATCGGTATTGTATTCTCGAAAGTCAACTAAGGTTTCTCTCAGCCGCTCATATCACTCACCTTTTCTTCCTAAATCTTCAATATTTTTCCATTGTTTCCGTCGTCATGCCATCCTCACTGACCAGCCCAGCTGCCATTTTTTGGCTATCTGATCATTAAAAATATATAAAATTATTATACATTATTACAGTTATTTTTATAATAATAATCAACGAAACATTGCACTCGAAGAAAAATATAATATACGTTATACATTTTTATTCCGACAAAGAAAACTAGACATTACTGTCACCGTATAACGTATTTAATTTTAAACTACTGACCAGTCAGTAGTTTAAAATGCCAGAAAATGAAAATAATTGATTTCCTTCATGAGAATTCAATCCAAAACCGTCGTATTTACAATCATCTGCTGTACCGCTGCGCCATGACGGTGTGTAGTTATGCCCTGAAAACCTGTATTTTCCTGATGCACATATTTTTAAAGGACTTTCATACAAAAAAAAACCATTTAAGTGTGGAACAGACTCTCCCGCCGAGGCTTCCGCACCAATTTCAGGATTGTAGTTCAACGGGATTTAAACAAGTTCATACACATTCCTATTAATATAAACTTTTTACTTTCCTCGTTTTATAAGTTATCAATTCGTGCAAAATTGAATAACTTATTTCCAAGGAAATTATAATATATAGTAATTTAAATGATAAGTTTCTGTCATTTATATTTGTGCTTTAGCTTTAGTAGTGTAATACAATCTTGGCACGTACAAACATACATACTTTATTGAATAATATCTGCATACGTCACGTAACATGTACAACGTGTATTAGATACGTGGGAGAATGTTATTTATAATGAGAGATTTTGCGGATAATCTAAAACATTGAATTCACTCTGTACGTATAAATAAATCTGAGGCAAGCCGTGAGGCAGGGGCACAAGCGCGTAAACGCGATAGGTTGTGGACTCGATTCCCATTTGAGGAAATGAAATATTTAATAGTTTCGCTCTGGTAACGAGAAAAAACGCGATGCTAAGTTCCGCCACTCAACCTGCTATATGCGGGATACAGCGTGATGGGTAAAAAATAAATTTACGTTGTAGTTTAGAACCGCGGCGTTGGAAATTGCCATAAACGCAAACAAACATTTAGTTAAATAAGCTGAATGTAAACAAATGAATATCTCAATATCATTGTTGCGATATCTATTCTAGAAAATAGAAGGAAATATTTGATTCAGTATATTTTTTTATTTAACTATCCGTATGTTCTTAGTAGTTATTATGTCTTATAAATCCTCACACGATGCTAGAAAGACTCACACTAAGAATACTTTTTATCACTACTGAACTCCTCCTGACTGTTGGTCTACAATCGGTGTAGACCAATGCCTGCATTCTGGGGCGGATATCACCTTGTGAGCTTTTCCCCCCAGAATCACCCTTCACCCTATATCCCCACTTTCCCCACTTTTCGACGCACTGTGTGTTGAGTGACGGAACTGAACGCCGCGCTTTGCCGTGCTTAACTTTACTTTGCTTAAAGCCACCGTAAACTCTAACGTTTGAAGACTGTTATTTTCTTAACTGCGCCGCGAAGATAATTTTATTTATATTCATTATTTTATATGACTGCATGCATGTCAATATGTCATGCATTACACATTGTAGCTCATTGTAAAGCTCGTGCCAAGATGCATTAATAATGACGGCGCCGGCGCCGATATACCAATATCCAGAATACCTATTTCTAGTCAAAAATTAATATAGAGTTTGGATTGAATTATATTTTGATTATATAGAGGCCAGTAATGTTAGTGTATTTGACATTAAAATGCAGTCCAGTGTAGTGCAGTTCTTTTATTAACCCCATACAATTGCAAATGGGAATGGCTTTAAAGTACTACGTAACTTATAAAATGCTTTAAACTTTAGTTTGTATGTTTGCACACATTTTGTATGAAATTAACAATTATTATATTTATGTGTATTATAGTTTTTTTTTTCTATGAAATGCCCGTAAATTTTTACTTTTCGGATTTTTTCTGTAATTATATGCACAAATGCTCGTGTCTTCTGAACTGAATATTTAGTATTAATATCAGATTAATACTTCCGTCAATGGTCTTACCAGATGGATAATAAAGTGATACTATAGGGGTTCCGTTGTTTTTATATTTTGAGGTACACTTACTACCTATTTGTTTTTTTACGCTGTATCCCGCATATAGCAATGTAGACAGACAGACCGAGAGAGTAAATCAGTGGTAGTAACTCAACGCCGGGACCCACTATGACAATCTTTAAAATATAATTTTAAAAAATATATTTAAAAAAAATCCCAACCTCATTCTACCCGCACAACTACAATTAAAAAGAAATAAAAGGAAAACGCACCGCGTTACCCTCCTGCCATTTACTTGCCCCGTGAACCGTACAGTCCCTTTGACCAGGCTTCGATAAATCGAGAAGTGACCCAAGAAATAACTTAATGTGCCGTGACGGTAAGTATAGATTTATTACCAGGGGTGGGGAAAAAATAACATATATTTTCTATATAAATAACGTATAATGTTGGGGCCAGTTATGTAAGTTGTTACGCACTAATTAATTATAGAACGGTTATTTTATAGTCAGTTATTTTTAGTTTAATTTAATGTGATATGTTTAGTGAGTGTCATTTTAGTGAGGTCGTTGGGTTTTTTTTTTTGCAAATTTAACATATTAAATCCCAAAATGGAGGTGTGACAAAGAAAAGTCGAAAAAAGAAGAAGAGTACATTTAAATTTAGACTTTATATTACAATAAATAATATGATAGGATAGGGTGGGTTTCGTGATGACAAAGACAAAGACTTAATATTCCTCTAAATGAACTATCGAGGTGTGATGACCTAGATACGTCAAACACTATTATACACCGAGTTATGCTAGTCCGGGATTATAAATCAAATTATAATAGGCGTGCGGTTTCTGTCTATATGTCACATTTATAGCAGAGTTGGGTAAATTTTTATTCCAATTAAAAACAAAGAAAGCAGCTTTATGCTGTATTCCACATACAGCAGGATGGCATGAGGGTACGTAGTGTTAAGACACCATTTACCGCCAAATTCTGGAAGCATTGCGTGTTGAGTGGCAAAATCGCGAATCGCCGGGCTTTGCCTTGGGGCTAGAGTGAAGAAATGAAAATATTAATAAAATTATAACTCATTCCCTCGAGTAGGGATCGAACCCACAACCGTCGCATTACAATTACACCCTTGTGACCCTGTGCCACGACGACGACCTACATATTAATAGCAAATAGCAAAATGTTTAATGTTCAAAAGTACCTTATATTGGATTATAATCGCAATTATAAACTATATTATATTAATAGTAAACAGCATCTCGATTTGTTCAGCCATTTTCTGTTCCAAGTACCATTTAATTTGTTTCAACCAATTATTACTTACATTCTTCTATATAAAAAAACAAATCCGGGTTCACACGTGGTTAGCTGTTATAAAGAAACATCAGTGCAAAAAAAAAACATTACACTAAGTAATATTCTCACGTAACGCAAGCTAAAAGTGATTTGAGATTTTCTAATAATAACAACAAATTGTCATTGTGGCGCTGTGTGTCTGTAAACGCGAAGGGTATAGGTTCGATTCGTTCTCGGGGGAATAGGTTTGTTTGGATTGTAAGTGTGTTTCAGATGATAGATCATTGGGAAGTCTTTGTTGTCTTGTGTAAATTTACAGTTACATTTATGTTCATTGTTTATTTCCATACATTATTTATTCCATTTATGTACATTTTCTCTATAAAAACATTAAAAATATTTCGTAAATTTAAATAGAACAGTCCTATTCGTAAATATATTATTTCCATATCTTCGCTCTGGCGTCGAGGCAAAGCGCGGCGTTGAGCTTCTGCCACTCTGCAGAAAGTGGGAAACGGAGTGTCTTAACACTAGGTTCCCTCTGCCTACCCTGCTTTGTGCGGGATACAGCGTGAAGCTGATTTAATTTAATAGTAGTAGTAGTAGCCGAAGAAAAAATAAAAGCAATTTTTATAATATAATTTTTTAAATTGACATAACATTTTGATTTAATAAAATAAAACAAACACAAACATTAAACGTTAAGCGAAGTTTGTGTAAGCTCGTTAAATGCAGCCAATAATGGATTTTCTTATATCTTCCATGTACAGATAGTAATCAGTTATAATTTTCACATCACATATTATATTAGTAAATCCCGTGCAGCGAACCTGTGGACATGTTTGAACATATGTGAACAAATTTACAGTACGTACTCGTAATATATATACGTAGCACGTCCACGTACATACGTCGCTTCATTATGGGTAGTTTGGTTGAGTAAATACGTGGCACAATGTTTGTATGCATCAACTATTGTTTTGTAGTATTGTAGTAAGCCTGAGTTGAAATAAGCGATTTTGTTTTCAGTTACTTATTTATTAGGGATTATCCTGGCGCAAGAGCATGAGCGTGCTACTGTAAGAGCGACAAGTGGATTGGAGGTGGAGGTGGAGGGCCATTACTATTCGAGGAAATTAAATATTTAATATACTAAACTACTTGTGAAATACAGGTGAAGCGACTCAGAGGAACTCGAATCCGCGCGTTTTGGACGGTTTTTATACGTTTTCTAATCTCGTACTGTGCAATGTCTGAGATATAGCGTAAACCTAAGAAAATAATTATGAAAATATGATTTTTTTATCTTCTTATTGTAATGTTATATGTTAAATTTCAATATAACATAAATGCCGTCGAACCCACGTTTTTATAGCGTCTAATATATTCTCACAATACAATGTGTGCGCTGAACTCGGTTCAGTGACAGTCGTAAACGTGTGTGGTATCGCCTCGCCGAGTGTACTTTACGGTGTTGACTTTACATTTATATGCGTGTAGATACTTGTTTTATAAGATCAGCGGCACGCTTCATTTGTTTATATTGTATTTATATCTAGGAACATAGTATTAAGACATTCAGTTCCCATTAAGACACTTTGCGTGCTTTGGGTGTTGAGTGGCGGAACACAAAGCCGCGCTCTTCTCGTTACTAGAGCAAGCCAATGAAAATATTGAATAGTTCATTTTCTCGAGTAGGAATTGAACTCATATCCTGTCAAGTTTACAGTCGCATGACGTTGAGTTGGGTTGAGATCTACTTAACGCAACATTGCGTGTCGAAATATTCAGCAAAAAGTAGGGAATGGATTGTCTTAACATTAGGTTCCCTCTGCCTACCCTACCGGGTGCGTGATGAAGCGTAAAACTGATTGATTTTTTTATTCATAAACGTGATACGTTTTTTCACAGTTAAACAAATGTATCTTTGTTCTAACGTCAAAGTGCTTAGTATATTAAATTTTATCATACATACATATCATACATATTCTCTTTCGACAATTTTCATGACAATTACATATACGAAAAGGCTTCGATTTCGCCTCGTTTCGATTACTCTCCGCACCCTGTTACAATCTCTGTGACAAATAACATAGTAATTTGTTTATTATTATAGCACAAAACATTCAAACGGGTATTCTCTCGCTTAAACTTATTTATATTATAGCCAAATTATATTACAAAAGAAAGTATCGCATCTCTTCTCCAAGAATGAGAAAAAAAGTTTCATGATAATCGACTGAGAGAATTTTTCTCAGTAATTATTGTTTCTATTTTCTGTCAGTAATAATTGCATATTAGTATCCAAGTTATTTGTTATGTAAGGAACCATGTATGACTGTATTTACTATTAGGGATTAATGAAAGTATTTGTGACTAAAACGCTTGAGTCGGGTGTCGTAACTCGCTACGCTCCTGCTGCCTCCTCCGCTACTTGCAGGATATAACGTGAAGTAAAAAAAATTAAACTAATTTATTTTATGTCATACTGCGTATTACAATTTTATAAGATGGGAATAATTTGACTGTTATACTGAAAGGTAATATCGGAAACGATCTTCGAGTCTAATTTACCTTTAAATCAATGTCTTTTACTTCGCCCCTAATCAAGGAAAAGGGATCTACAAAATACTGAAGTAATTATACCTCTTGAAGACAGACTGGTAAAGAGGCTTGAGTGTTATCTGATTACTTTGTTATGTTACTTTATAGTAGGAAAATAAGTGGAGAAGTATCTGTTTAAGAAACACTGTAAAAAATAGATGTAGCAGGACTCGAACCTGTGCTAGTGTATGAAACTACAGTCTCTATCTAAGCTGCTGAATTTTGCAAATTTCCCCTACCCTATACCCTAATGACGCAATTTACACGTATCGTTTGACGTTCGAGCGCTTTAACCACACTATTTTTTCTTTTATAAATAAATTTTGTTCTTGCTTCGTGCTGTATCCTGCATCTAGGAGGGTAGACAAAGTCTCTTCCCACTTTCTGCAGAATTCTAAAGGCATTGCATGTTGTATGGCGGAACTTAACGCCGCGCTACGCCTCGTTATCAGAGATACTGGAAATAAATCCAACAATTTGTCGTATTTACAGTCACACCTTGAGCTCCTGTATCACAACTGGCATTTGCATTAAATACCTTATTTCTATACTATTGTAATTTCTAAATAGACTGCGCATTGTCAACAAAGTTACTTTCGTACATTTCGCCTGTGCTCCTAAACAAATGAAGTTCACAGGCGTTATATGGGTCGACTGGCGTATGGTGGGCAACGAAAGTTAGTATAATAAGTTTTATATAGACAGTCTTTTATCCGCGGCTTCGCCCCCGTGGTAAGTGGAAAAAAATTAAGAATGGGCAAATGGACATAACTAAGACTCGCTAAACATAATTAAAAATGGTCAAAATTTTGATTTTATATTTTTTATATTTTTTGATTGAGGCCGTTGGCATAAGGGTGTGACGGGAAGCGCGAGGACTGTGGTTTCAATTTCCACTTGGTGGAACGATAACTTTGGTAACGAGGCGATATGGGGGAATTCAACGGAGAATAGGCAACGAAAAAGCTCTTAATGGGAACGAAATCTCATAACACTGCGTCCCGAGGCTCTCTCTGCCTACCATGCCATGTACGCGGTACAGCGTGGGACTATCATAACTAAAGTAATTGTACTTATACGACTAACTAGAACAATAGACCGCTGTACTATGATGACACTGTATGACTTTAGAACTTTAAAAGCGTTTCAGTAGCGCGTTGTGTGTAACTTTCTTCGGCTTTGTGTGTTTAATTTAACTAAGCAGGTATTATTAATACTGGTACTGTATACAGTATTTAATAAATATAAATAATGTTAATAAATAATAATACATCTAAACTAAATGGGCCTGTTGTCCCATTTACATTAAAACAAAATGTTTTATTACTAGATTCCCTCTGCGTACGCTGAAAGCTAAAAAAATAACCTAAGATGAAAGAAACACTTATGTAATAATATCTACATATTAATAATAAGTATTATTTTAATTAACAAAAACTTACCAGACAGTTGTAGAAAACATTATAATTTCCTTTGCTTTTAATGTCTTATGTAAATTATACTACTAACGACTGAAGTTGATGGATCATTACATCCCCAGTAAACTAATAGAAGTTGTTATTTATAACAGTCAGTCAGCAGAAAATGTCAGTTTTTTTTTCAACTTCACACAGTATAGTTGACAAAGGGGACTTAGTGTTAAGACACTTCATTTCTCATATTTCGCCGAATTCTGGAGGCATTGCATATCGAGAGCATATCGAAAAAATTAAAATATGAATTTAAATAAGTATTTCACTTTGTCAATTGGGGATCGAACCTACAACCAGTCGCGTCTGGGCTCGACAAAATCAAAATAAAAGATTCAAAAAGCTGAAATAGAGCTTCGTTTCATTTTAAATTGTACCTTTGTTTAGTTACGTACTGGAACAATGGGACGTCTTTAACGGGTCATTTGACGCCTACGTTTTTCCTCTCAGAATAAAAATACCTTCTCAATGCAAGAATTGAAGTAAGAAAAATGTTATATTGTTATTCGTTAATATTTTTTTAGTTTTAAGTTGTATTACGTGAATAGCAGGGTAGGCATAGAAAGTCTAGTGTTTCGACTCTCCTTTTTCTACATACCACCCAATTCAAAATTCGAAAGATTGTGTATGGAATGTCGGAATCCAACGCTTTTTGTCATGTTACCAGAGCGAGGGAGTGGGAATCAAACCCACAACAGCTGCGTAACGACGACCTA
The DNA here is from genome assembly GCA_037355905.1 of Heliconius aoede. Classification (NCBI taxonomy): domain Eukaryota; kingdom Metazoa; phylum Arthropoda; class Insecta; order Lepidoptera; family Nymphalidae; genus Heliconius; species Heliconius aoede. The sequence goes on from JBAIZZ010000282.1 coordinate 167,366, forward strand.
GAAAATGAAATTTCTTTAATATAAGAAATGAAATTCTTAAAACTTCACTCCCGCCCAAAGTATACAATTCGCCGTAAGACAAACAATTTTAATATAAAAATCAGTAGCTACAATATGTTCGCGGTTGAAAAGTTCTCGAAAATTTTTATTAAAACTATTTGGGTTATATGAACTCCAACTTTTTAATTGTAAAGTACGTTTCTTCTTCACTCAAAGTATAACTGAAGAAATAGCAGGATAGACTTAAGGAACCTGAAATCCTAAGGACCTGGAACTAAGGAAAATGCCTGGAGACCTCCTATCATTTGCACCATCAATCTTTGTATGCGTTTATTAAAAAGTCGTTGTTAAAAAATCCTGGTCCTGTGTCACGACTGGCCTCGATTGATGTACTTTATCTAAAAGAAGCCATTTTTCTCGCTAACAAATGAATATTCTGCTATTTTTTCCTATATTTATATAAAAGCTGGTAACAAGACCACAACTAATGGAATTATAACAACTCGGTGATGTATCGCGTGACTCGTGCGTGTTACGTGTATATGACAATAGTCCGAAGCGTGACAATGGTGTAAGTGAGTTAAGCAATTAGGTACCTACTGTAGATTATTTTTTTTCTTTTAGCTTTATACTGTATCCCGCACTTAGCAGGTGGGCAGACGGAATCTGGGAATCTAGTGTTATGACACTACGAAAATAACCGGAGTGTCAGAACATCAATTTCTCAGTGACAACCACTTTACACGCGGGATACAGCGTGACTCAAAACACGACTAGGTACTAATGATTTCACAAGTATGTACAAAATATGTATACGTATGTAGTATTTATGTATGTATATACGTCATATTCGTCATATTACCGAACGCTGACATCTTCCACTGTCAGCCATTGTCCGCTCGTTACCACCACTTGACCCAGATACGATGTCATCAATCATACACATGAAACATTATAATGCGTATTTGATTGAAAAATCGCGATTTTGTTTAATATGTTTTTTATTGTTTGATCGCGCATATCTCAGGAACTATCTACTAATTTTAATTGTCTTTTTTTGTATTGGATAGTTTATCTGTTGTAGGCTATAATTGTTACTATACATTAATCGTTGGAACTAAATATTAAATTAAACATATTACAATACACGTTAAATAAATATCTTTATATGAGCAGTATAGTATTATATATGGAACGAATGAATTAGATTAGTTTTGACGCTCTAGTGACAAGACGAAACTCTGTGTTGATTTCCGCCACTCAACACGCAATGTCCCGAAAATTGGGTGTTATGTGGGGAATGGAATATAAGTCGTGGGTTCTTTATGCGTACCCTGCTATATGGGGGATACAACGTGAAACTAAAAATATCCCTTCATCATCATCACCAGTAAACTAAATCCTTTACTTACTTTCACAATTAATAATGCCGAATTACCACCCCTTAATCCTTATACATAATATAATTTATTATGAACACTATCTTTTCAGGTGCGTCGTCCTCTCGTTTGACCCACTTTGTACATCATTAATAAGCTCCTGGCAGTCCTGAGATCAAAGGACTGGAATCTTATCTAGAAATTTAATTTTGTAAGGCACTTTTATATTTAGCTTTTAGGTTAGGTTACCTTGAGGTTTTGAAATATTTGTCTGTCTGTATATTATGAATTTATATTTTTTTTTCGAATTTGAGGTCAATGCTGTCAGCCCTATTGGGCTTCTCAGCGACAATTGTTGGGTAGGAATGAAGTAGCTCTATCCCTGAGCTCGTGCAAGCACTATCTGATTGGACTGGAAATTTATTAATATTTTCTGAAGTAAGTTAGTAGGTTTCTAACTCCTCTTATCCTATTCCTCTCTTTGATAATTTCTTTCAGTATATTTATTAAATAATAAAAATGTTATCACATACGATATAACCACAAATAAACGCCTCAATACATTTTTTAGGGTTCCGTACTTCAGAAGGTAAATCTTTATATTATAAATCTCTCTCCTGCACAGAAATATGTGATTTCTGTCGAGATCGCGCGTCCGACTGCAAACGGCACCGCTGTTGTCTCGATTCCCATTCGAGGGAATGGATTGTTTTCATTACCTCATTCTGAGAACGATACGAAGCGCGGCGTTTAGTTTCCATTATTCAACGACGACATCATAATGTTTTTACTTTCTAAAATTATATCTTATTCAAGTCCCACAAAGAAAATTAGAAAATTAAATTTTAACCCTTTTAACGAAACGTCCTTTGTCCATTATCCACCTCCTAAAGTCCTGACCCACTGATGTGATAAGTACTCCCAACAGGCTTTGACAAAAGGATTTGTGCGGCTGCGCCTAAAATTTAATTTAGAAGTCTTACACTTTTGCCGATGTGAGCTTTTCAGCTTTCATTTTAACATGCTTTTATTATATCGACTTGTAAGTGAGTAATATTAAGAAAAAAGAATTTTACCTTCAGGCAAAGAGCAAGGTTTGCAGAGGGAATAAGTAAACCTAGTATTAAAATACTACGTTCCCATTAAGACACTTCCATTTCCAATTTTCCGCCGAATTTTAGAGGCATTGCGTTCTAGTGGCGGAACTTTCCTTTGTTACCAGTGCTAGGAAAAGAAAAAATAAAATATTTTATTTTCTCGAGTAAGATTCAAACCTGGTCTGATAAGAGGAGACCTTGAGACGCCTATTAGTTAAACTATCTGGCTCTTCTTTTCTCTGGATACCTAGGACCAGACGATAGAAATGAAGGGTGAAAATTAAAAATGTGCTTAGGATTCCAGCAGCTAAAGAAATTGAGTTTGTCAAATAAGAACATTAACACAAAAACTTAAGATATAATCAAGAGGTACAGTGGGTTACATTGAAATATAGTATAATTCCAAGTCGAAACAGTAGTTCCTGACATTAGAGCGTCTGACCAAACCAACTTAACAGCTTTATAATATTAGTATAGATTAAATCAGAACATATGCATAATGTATATGTATGTAAAAAATATTAAAATTCATACAGAACATGTTCTAAAAAATAATAAACAACTAAAAATTTTCCTCTATATAACGTCTTAAGTGCGAGCGAGGTCGACTAATTTTGTATTTTTAAATGATTTATGTTTCATTACTATCGTTTTCCTATTACAAGCATCTTGTAGTATTAAATCATCTTTAGTCTAAACACTTTTTTAGAGGCGACATGTGGAGCGGGTGTACAAGTGTGCGACCGTAAACGCGACAGGTTGTAGGTTCGATTCCGCTTCGAAAAAATTAAATATTTAATATTTTTGAGGCCGTCGTGGCCCGGGGACAATAGGAAGTAACTGTAACGCGACGGTTGCAAGTTCAATTCCCACTCGAGGGATTGAATTATTTTCAATTCTATGCTGCTTGTTATACGACATAGCACGTGATTGACGTCCGTCACTCATCAGACAAATGTCTGAAAAATTGGCGCGTCCTGCGCCACGATAGACTCAAACTAGTATTATCAACAAATTATTAATATTATTCTATTTGTAAAATACCTCGCCTAATTATACATACATCGTTGTTACGCCTGTTCTAGTATAATAGGATTTGTGCTTTGTTCGCACTCAGTAGTGCAGTCAGTAGTCACACAGACGGCCACGTGGTTAGTGCTCGTATTGATGGAACTAATTTCAACCTTTGTGAATTGTATTTCTACGGAACTAGCTTATATGTGTAAAGTGAGTAACTGTGAACGCGATAGGTTGAAGGTTCGATTACTATTCGAGGATATGAAAGAGCCGAGTGCCTAGGCATAGCGCGGTGTTAAGTTCCGCCAATCACCACACAGTGTTTTCCGAAATAAACCAATAGGCATGAAAACAAACTATTCAGTGGAATCGGGAAAAGATTTATAATATTAGTCTAATCACCACTTTCTGCCAATTTTCGAGGCACTGCGTGTTGGGTGGCGTAAACCAACGCCTAACTTTGCCTTGTTACCCGAGCGACGAAAATAACAATATTAAATATTTCATTTCCCCGACTGGGTATCGAACCCACAACTTTAGTCTAACTAGTCACCTGATATCTACTAAGTAATTACCACCGCCCATGAGCAGAGGAGCTATTACTAAATAGTTACAAAATAATAATTAAAAATTTGTATAATATATATACTATTTCATATTTATTTAAAATAAATATATTGTCGTTACTCGAGGCAAACAGTAGCGTTAGGTTCCGTCTCTCAATACGCAACGTCCCCAGAATTCAACGGAAAAAGAGGGACGGAGTGTCTTAACACGAGGCCCCTCTGATAACATAGCGTGAGGCTGGTTTTTAATTTTTATTTTAATTAAAATTTGTATATTATCTTATTTTATAATACTTAAAGATTAAAAGTAGATAATTGTTTGATCTTTATTATAAATGTGGTGAACGCCGGATACACCCGACCCGTCCATAAATAATGGAGCCAACGCCTCGCCGCACCTCTTCGTGGTCGCTTTGATAACGACTGAATATGTCTATTATAGACCTGGTAGGTAGGGTTAATTAATATCTACATATAAAATGTAATTATATATATAATTATTATTAATATGGAATATATATATATATATATATATATATATATATATAGCGGCGTTGGGTTCCGCCAGTCAACAGGAAGTTTAGGTTAAAAGCGGAGGATGGAGATTTGATTTGATTCGGTTTCCAGGCTCCCTCTGCCTACCTTGCCATGTGAGGATACAGAGTTAATCTTAAAAAAAAGATTATATTATATTTACTGTAGTGAAGTATTTATTCACCTACAAAACAATTTTTTCTGCTTGACAATATCATGGGAGACAAATTTCATCGACACGCCTGTGTGACATTGATTATATAACTATTCATTCAAACAATGTAATGTGTAATGTTCATTTCAATTTTATTTATTCTAAAATTTTCCTTTAACTTTTTTAAAATTACCTTTATCCTTCTAGTAGTAGCATGCAGAATTTTTTTCATGTTTTTATCATTAACGATTACGTTACAGCCATATTCGGCTACTAACCTAGCGTTAACTTCGTTTCCCACTTTCTTCCCAATCTTCGAAAGTTTTTATCGTGTTTGTGTTTGAGGACGAACGCTCGTGGCCCGCGACCTCGAAACATATCTGTATTCCATATCAATAATAGTAACACAAAACAAACAAACGCCCGTACAAAAATAGACACGCATATTATCGCGTTATCGTGTAACGATCGATGGTATATTTCAGTTTACAATGAGTCACTCATTGCGTTGTAGGTTAGAGCAACTGAGAGCCAAGTTTGAGAATCCGTGCCTCGGTCAATGTTAGAAAAATATTTCCACATAGTTCTAGATCAGTTTTGACTGCGGCTTCGCATGCGTGTGTGAGTATATTGATATATCTTTTTTTTTAGCTTCACGCTGTATCCCGCGTGCAGCAGGGTGGGTAAAAGGTACCTGGAAACCCAGTGTCAGCTTGCCTCATTACGCCGAAGTACGAAGGCAATTCCAGGCCAGTCGTAGCGCAGTCACACAAAGTGTGCTGAAAAACCACTGGTGGTTTCGATTCCAACTCGAAGAAAGGATATATTTATTTATATTTTCATTTCTTCACTATGCTGTCGGGGCAAACAGTGGCGTTGAGCTCCGGAACTCAAAACTCCATTTCTCTAGAACTTGTCGGAAAGATCTGAGATAGGCACTGCGTGTGGGGTGGCGGAACTCAACGCCGCACTTTACTTCGTCACCTTAGCGAAGAAGTGAAATTATTAAATATTTTATTGTCCCGAGTGTGAATCCCACAATCTGCGCTTACGCTGTATTCCTCGCTAAGACACTGCGTTCCCCGTAGTTTGTCATAAAATCACTTTATTTTATTTAGATAATATATGTAGTTTTAAGTGTATTACAGATTATTCACTGTTATTACAACCCACACACACTATACATATAAATATGTTAATGCGCATCCCAGCAATCATACTGATCGGAACAATGAAAATAATCCACAACTCTGAGTGGAATTCGAACCCACAACCGACGTGGTGCCACTACGGCACTACGGTAGTAATCACTAATTACTCCTAAAAATAAACTCCTTTTGTGAATTTTCGTAACCTACTTGCAATTAATTCTAATCTAATTAATTTTATTTAAGTTCATCCCGTTATTTTACCCATTTGAACATTATTAATTATTTGAAAACAATAAAATATGCCCTTAATTTTATACACCTGTACCTATTCCTGGTGGTAATTTCAAGGGACTTTTTTATGTGAAAGGACGCATGTCTATATTTCTTATTTTCTTTATAATCACACTCGTATACTTATCGTAAGGGCTAAGGGTACAAGAATGAAATATTTAACATTCTTATTTCTTCGCTATGGTAACGAGACAAGCAGTGTCTCCGGAATTGTTAATGAGAATGGAGTGTGACTTAACTTCAGGTTTCTAGGTTCCCTCTGCCTACCCTGCTATATACGGCATACATCTGTATTGGCGAGAGCGACTTCGTGCAGGACACGCGCGTTACTACGCGGGTTATATATAACAGACAGACGTTATGGGTTTCCAAAAATAGTTCACAATTCAGTTAATATATATAGTATAAAAGAAAACAAGTATTACATTCGTTTTCCTTCCCGTGGCCCTATCGCGACATGTCCACAGACTAACACTAGTATAGAAGTACACAAACCGTGACCTCAGTGTTATCGTCGTCGCCGTACGTGCGACCGCGTCGGCTGCTAATAAATCTTTTTGTCAGCAAAAATGCGAAAATATTAAATTTTTGAATATATATTTACTATAATAAAATAGCTTTTAATTTGTTTCATATGAAACAGTAATTTTTGTATAGAAATAATTCTAATTTTTGATGGTTTTACGCGAAATTTGTGAATTTAAGTTTGATATGATAACATGCCGGATTTGTTTAATCGTGTGGTAAGTTTATCTGTAAGTATTAATTATATTTTTATGTTATGAGGCCTTATTGGGGCATAGCATCTGATTGTTAAATTGTGATTGTAGGTTCGATTCTCAGGAAAATTTATTATTTAGCAAGATAGAGTGCATACTTAAGCTCCTCCACTAAACACGGAATGTCCGGAAAGTTAGGTAGGAAGTGGGGTACGGAGAGTTTTAACTCTTGATTCATTCTACCACGCTATTTGCGGGATACAGCGTGAAACTAATAAAACGTATTATGTTTTCGATACTACTTTGTACGTATACACGTGTATATACATCTTGTTTAAAATTCATTCCTAGATATTATTACATACTTATTTAGAGTGACTGTAAAAACTAGCGAAATTCGTTACCTAAAACAGCATGTTAGGAAATATGTTGTTTTAATAATACAAAATGTGAATACTTCATAATTCGGCGAAAAGTGGGCAACGGAGTGTCTTAACACTAGGTTCCCATGTACCTTCTGCCTACGCTGCTATATGCGGGATACAGAGTCAAGATAAAAGAATATACTTTAATATACAGTATATATATGTATATTATTTTGTATACAATGACATGGTATATTCCATTACAGACATGTCTTAATAATTTCGTTAAATAGGTGATAACCACAAACAACTCAATTCCATTCAGTTCTCTATCTCTTATCTCTATTCTCGTTCAACATCTCTACCTCACATTGAAATAAATAAGTGAAAATAAATAACTGATATTAATTCCTTTAAGTGGGAATCGAACCCACAACCGTTACTGTCAGTACAAATTATACACTATATATAATATAGTCGTAGATTATAAATAACTGCCGATATTGGGTTAATTCTGCGTCAGCCTTGGCTGCTATGTTTACAAAGCGACCGGCAAACACTACATAGTCGTGGCGTGTTTAAGTAATATAAGTATAAATTGAGATAGATTTCTTGGATTCTGGGATCGAATATCTTATTTGAGATTAATGTTTCTATACGTATTCTTTTTAACTCCCACGGATATGGAGGACATAGCACGGTAGGCAGAGAGAATCAGGGAAGTAGAGTTAAGACACTTCGTTCCGCACTTGCCTCCTTATTCCTGAGGCATTGCGTGTTGAGCGACCATTGAAAATTAAACAAAAATATACCATGTTTTTTTTTTGGACGGGGCAGGAAATTCAAATTGTATTTTGTATACTCGTTTAAAGATATAAATTATATTATGTAATGTAACGCTCAAGGCACGTGTTTAAAACACTTGAATGAATATATACCTACGGACAATGTAATAATATATATAAAGAGATATATATAGGTACCATAAATTATTTAGAGACCGTCGTGGTGCAGTACTGTAAGCGACGGTTACGGGTTAGTGCGGATACAGTGCGAGGCTAATAAAAAAAAATTGGATAATTAGCTTCACGATTAAAGCTACGAAACGTTATTTACCAGCAAAATTTATTTATAAAAGTATTCTTACTTCGGAGTTCTTTTTTTTTTTTTTTTATGGGAGAGGACAAGGCAAACGAGCGTTCGGGCCACCTGATGGTAAGTGATCACCGCCGCCCACGACCCCATGCAACACCAGAGGAGCCACAGGTGCGTTGCCAGCCTTTAAGGTGGAGATGAAGGGCACCGGGGCACGGCATTACCTAATGCGAAACGCAGTGGCAAGGGCCACTACTTCACGCCGGTTGTGGTAAATGCCGGGGGTGGTATTAAATCCGGTCGAGTCTGCCCATGCGTGTTGCCATTACTGGCGAAGTGACTCTACCACACGTACTTTAGTCGCCTCTTACGACACCGACAGTACCAGGGTGATCCTATTCTAAGCCGGGACCACACGGCTATGATAGACACGTCAATAGAAATGCACGTAGAAATGTATGTAATTTAACGGATATTACGTTTTTACGGCGTCTCTGCGCACGCGATTACTGTTGTGGCAGTAGCACTTTGTAAGTTTGCTGGTATTGGGAGTAAACTATTTTATCTTTCTTTTGAAACATATACTTTTTGCGTTTACGCAAAAATTTAAGTTATATATTTTATTAAATTTTGTATTTTATAATTGTAGGCAACCGAGCCTGAAAAAATAAAATCTTATAGAAACACTTTATTGTCTGTATACCTGATTGTCAAGGTAAAATTTATATCAATTATCTTTTTTTATATCCCAATAAGTAAATTGTGCTAAATATAACGATTGTATACAACTATCACAAACAAAACCTTCACATAACACCATAAACGATAAAAACCTTTTTAATTTAAAATCTCATAAAAGTTTCACAATATTCACTTTCACTTATAAGTGCCTTTCATTTTGTAACACTTTTGCACAATTGCTTAACAGCAAATAATATGTATATGGTAATGTGGTAAATAACACAAACAAAAAAAAATCTTTTTTAAATCGAATGAAAACTCCAAGGCCCGTAAGATAAGATATTTTCAAAGATGTAAAATAATATATTTAAGGACCAAAAATGATGAAATATGTTTCCTGACTTGACTATCTTGATAGTATATTACATTTACCTTAATTATAAAATAAAGTAGGTACCAGGATTACTCCTATCTGCATATCGTCGAAACTGTCCATCACACTTGAAAGCAATTTCACGCAGGCAGAGTGCTTAGGGTATTAAGGTGCCCCACGAACCCCCTTTATTTCGGGACATCACATGTTGACTGGTGAAACTCAACACCGCACCCTGCCTCGTTACCAAAGCAAGTAAATAAAAATTATATATTCCCACCAGGGGAAAATCAAACCCACAACTGTTTATCCGCTTTTATTCGTATTAACCGCTGTGCCGCTGCGCCATGATATTATTGTTGAATTATCTATAGATTATATTTCAATATAACTCATATTTGAAATGGAGAACAGAGTCTTTAAATTAGGTTATATTTGTCTAATTACGGCAAGTCTCAACGATGAACAATAAAAGAATGGCATAGAGTTCATAAAAGAAGCAACTGGTAAATAAATTAAAAAAAAAAAAACATTTAAACTATTGAAAATCCATCTATATCCATGTATAAACGTATTTTACAAACGAATTAAAACTGAGAACGAATACAAACGAATTAACATCGAGATCTGTTGTTTCTCTGCTTACAACAGATATAAACATTACATGATGCAATGGCTCGAAATAAAAGTAAGTATAAAGCTCTAGTTTACTGTACTGTCGACGTAATATTTACAGTGATATATCGCATTTACTGAATGATAACGTCGAAACGCTTGCTCAGAAACGGGAATTATCGTTAAAACTAACTTAATTGAGAGACAGATTATTACAAAAATCATATGTGTCATATAAATACGAGGTTTTTCCTCTATTCCTACGGCGAGTTCTCCGGCCAAATTTTATAATTGAATAACCACTGGGAATGTCCATGATTGTGATTGCGCGACGAATTTCATACAAAATGGAGGAAAAATTATTATCTTTGTATTACATCGACAGAAGCTTGATGTTTTTCTGTCCTTCAAGGGATGGTATACCTGAATATTTGATATTTATTCGTTATGTAAAGGCGACTATTTCTTCGCAATCTTATTAAATATATACATATATATTTAATCTAAGATTTATGAGATTACTTTGTTCTTCGTCAGGCATTATCACAATATATATATATTATTTTATTATAATAACATATAATACTCTGTTAGAAAAAATACTGAAAAATAGTATAAATAAAATACTCTCGAGTTTCTTACTTCATTTCATAATAAATAAGTATTGAGGTTTTCTTCGTAGTTGTTGCAATTCTTGAGCGCAAACTTTAAATTTATACTTATTGTAGAATCTACGTCCACAATTACTTGTACCAAGTATTTTCTTAGGAAATAAAGCCAACGTATAGTTACTTACATGTTCTTAGAAGACTCCAGACGATCTTATTTAAATAGTTATTTTATTTATAAAGCCGGGAAGGCTGCATCTACCTCTACTTACTATGCTATATGCAGGGTACAGCGTAATAATGCTCTTTTTGTTTAAATATAAATAGTTGTTATAAGTTTTGTTTTGGAAATATGAATCCCATTTCCTTGAGTACAGACCTCCACCACTCAGTTTCATATATTAGGCGAAGTAAATGCCATATATACGCTCCTTACCATTCATTGGTGATGTTCTACCATCCAGAGATGTGAGACAGTATAAGTAGAACGGAATGACACCATTGCATCTTATTCACTTCGTCTTTTTTTTTAAATAGATACTTTTAATATTCTCAGACGCTTGTATATGTCATTCAATTATAATACGTAAGTAGTGCGTACGCGCAGCTGTAAACGCTACGATAACCAATCTGAGAAATAAAATGTTTCAAATTTTCATTTTTTCCCTCTGGTAACTAGATGAAGCAAAAGAAACGTTGAGTTCGGGAGAATTCTGCGGAAGGTGGAGTGTTTGAACACTAGGTTCCCAATTCTGCCCACACTGCTATGTGTTCCCACACAGTGCGAAGCAACTGCAACAATAATGTAATAACTGCAATTTAATGAATAACATGGAGCTCTTATAATATAATACAAAAAACTAAAAAGAAGCCAAGAAACGAATACGACGACACCGTGGAGGTTAATAATAAAATTACGTTACTTTATAAAATTACTTTTCGTTATTAATAAAATTACTTGAACGTATTATTTTGCAGTTTCTAGTAACCTTCAAACTTTCGCTGCTATCTTTCTTTCCCCAATCGAAACTCTGGACTTCCGAAGCAAATGCTCCTTTTATGGACAACTTGACCAGTCATTTATTTTCATTTAGTTATACGAGATCGTTTCATCCGGACTTCCGACCTGACCCAGATACGAGAGCTTTAGTGGCTATTTTGTCATGTTTAATGGATGCCACACTCCGATAGCCGTTTTACGTGCCTACTTTAATACATGTGAAGCTAATATTAGTTTAGTACTTTCAAGAATGTTTGATGACAGGATATGAAAACGAGAACTTACTGTTTATTCACTCTGATGTCCGCTTGTTGACATTGCTTGGAACAGACAAACCTTACTTATATAAAGAAGAGTTTTTTAAAAATATAACTATAAATTTCTTCGAGATAGGATCAAACCTACTCCTTTTCTTATCGTGAAGAAATATTTTATTAATGGAGATTTGACCTCATGGACGTTGTCGTTGCCTTGGACTCTTGGATCAGCAGATACCGGCTATCCATTTTATCCACTAAAACCTTACTGTGCTCTAAGGAATGTATAAAACAAATAATAAAAAACCAATTATTAATATAAAAACGTTGCCTTTACCTTTTTATAACAATAAATTTCCTTCCCCGCTTAAGTTTCACATTTTTTATTTATTATACAATGCTCTTTATAGAATTACATAAAAAAAGCACTTCACAAATTAAATCAACGTCGGCCTTGCCAAGTTGCGAGTCAACGTCTATAATCGCGTTAATTGTACCCCAGGGCTTCCTAATGTCATTTGCAAACAAGATTAACATAGATACATATTATATGTATTAAGTATGCATTAATATAAATTTTTTTTGCGACTGTTGTTGGTTCGAGACCCATTCGGGGAAATGAAATATTTAATATTTGTATTTCTTCGCGCTATTTCCATTTATAATATTTGTTCTTAAAGAGGCCATCGTGACACAGAGGGAAAGCGTCTATCTATAAACGCAATAAATGTCACTTTGATTCCAAGTCGAGAGAATTACAACACGGGGGGTACAAACTTGATAGACAATGTCAATTCGAAGATAAGAGAGAACAGTGTCTTAACACTACATTCTTTCAGCCTACCCTGCTAAATGTGGGATATAGCATGAAACTGTATAACCATAACAGAATCATTAAATATTTACTCAAATTTTTATTTGATCGTAAATGTAAATAAACATATATAAAACGCTACAAAATTCATTGAAATTCTCCAAAAGCTAAGAATTTTTTGGGAGCGCTTTCGAGGCGTATGAAAGCCTTAACTCATAAATTACTTTGACAAGTAAAATTCTGCCGCTAGAAAGTTTAACATTATACAATGACTTAACGTACTATAAGGCATAGTTGTGAAAATATTTATTAATAAATTTAGGCTGCCTAAATTTTTGCAAGGTTAAAGGAAAACAAAAAACGTAGATATCAGAACGTTGTATTATGTTACAAAGTACGGCGTTTAATTCCGTTAATCGACATGCAAAGGTTCAAATTAAACGGAAAGGGATACTCATCAGGTTCTCTGTAACTACTGTACAACATGCGGGATACAGCGTGAAGACGGGAATGATTTAATTTATTTTCATTTCTCCACTGTAGTGGCATACAAACGATATAAAATGGTTGTAGGTGTGTACGTAAATGTCAGCGTGGCTAATCGTCCGAATTATCAATAAGTTATGTACTAACCTAAATATACATTTTTAATGATAAATAACATTTGTAAATTTTAAATCCTGTTTTGTATACATTTATTTATATTTATTTATTTTATATAATGCGCAGCGCCTCGGCGTCTACCTGTGAACGGGCTCATTCTTGAAGAAAATAAGCGATACATGAGAACTTTTTTCTTCTATTATAACTACAGTTTTAACTAACGAATAATTCCTTAATACTATATAGATTTTGTACATTATATAAGCTCGACATTTCAATCAATCAAGGCTATAACGGCCATGCGTTGCCTAATTGAATGTAGGTTTGATCGTGACTCGCGATATATATTACTTTCCTTACTTGTAGTGTAACTGAATACTGCCAAAAACGTGATGGATGGAGGAAGTTTGGGGTGAATTATCTTATTTTCTATGAATTTTAGTTATTAATTTTCGTTGTCGTTTAATTTTTGGCTTTTTATATTGATTCGATGGAACGAATATGGTCTACCTGCCATTTTCAAGAAGGTGCCGGCTCCTCGTGTTTTTAGTTAGACTGTGACAATAGTGAAATAATAAACATTAAAATTAATACCTTGAATGTGATACGTATATGACTATGTAGAGAACATTTTGAAATTTTTATTTTTCAGCTAACATTGTTGATACAAATAATGTTATGGTTTTTAGGCGTGCCAGCTTACTCAGCCAACGTCAAGTAATACATGCTAGCTTTGTTATATTCCATAACATACATTTTAATTTGATACATTTTTCATTAGGTATATGTATATTGGGGATATTTATTGAACGAAGGAAATGGTAAATAAACTATACGATGTCATCAGCCGATCGTTAACTAAAGCTAACTTTCTAGCTAATAATAACAGATTATAAGTAAAACATAATAGTTATTCGAAGCCAATCGTGGCGCAGGGGCATAAGCGTGCAACTGTAAACGCTGTAGGTCGATTTTCACTCGAGGAAATTAAATATTTAATATTTTCACTTAACACGGAAACCTCCAGAATCCAGAATTCGGTAATAAATGACACGACTGCCTGCCCTAGCCCCTCTAATCTATGTTAGTTTAAATATTTATTGTTATACAAGGAGTTACATTTTCAGCCAAAAAATGTAAGTTATAATATTTGTAACAAAACTAATTTAAAAAGATCTCGCCAATTAAGACCTTTATTCTCATGAAGTCGCATCCTTGACATGCTCTCAGATAGTTGAGTCGTACTAGCGAATTGTTATTTTTCAATAGTACTATTACTAAAGAGTTTGTTTTCGTGTTCTCAGGAGCTAGTCCGTATTAAAAAAAATTGTGGCTATTATGTGTACATGACAGTGTCTATTCATAGATTTTTTTCAAATTTGAGGTACATACTGGAACCTCCTCAGCAGGGGTGGATGAGGAGGGAAGAGGTCCATAGGAAAAATAATTTATTGAGAAATACTCTAAAAATCATTTTCTTAATAATTTCCCTGTAACCCGCCATACCTATTGGTCACTGTTATCTTGGGCGCTTAGTATATGTCACATCTAATACAAATCTCCTAAATTCGTATTTATAAATCGCCCTCAATTTTTATTCATAGATATAATACAAGCAGCATCTCAAGATCGATCTCAGGGTTGAGAACCTTACGGGCTAAACCAGTATAGTTGTATTAATTTTGTCATTGAATCCCAATTGATTGAAACCGCAGGTAAAAAAAATAATCTACAAGGATGTTCGCCAATTAAAATCTCTGTCCTTGACATGGTCTCCGACAGTCAAGTGGGACCAGCGAATTGTTACTTTCCAACAAAACTCAATTGCCTCCGGAAGGTTGGCTATATGGGTCGCGCACGAGGCTGCGAGGTCATGGACCGAAATAAATTACATCTTAATGACTGATCTGTGTCATGTCTTCTTGTTAGCAGATCATAATGAGGAAGATTGTTGATAGGTATTTGTTTTTTTTTTCTGTTTAATAAATTCTGTTTAATGTTATTTTGATTAGGTTTCTTTAGCTTCACGCTTCAAGCAAGGCATAGAGAATTTAGTGTTAATACACTCTGTTTTTCGCTCACCGATCAAATTCCAGTATAGTTTCTTGAATATTTTGTTGCTTAAATATATTTTTTTTGTCAAATATAATGAAATTACGAACTTAGAACCGTTTATAATTGTATTTTGTTTTTAACAGAATCTGAATCAGAAGATATTTGTCTGTATTGGTTTAAAAATTGTTGCTTTTAAAAAACTTGTGATGGAATAAATTTCATAATATATGAACAAACTAAGTTCTGATGTTATGTATGTTATTTCATATAATTTAGCTCCTAGGAAGAGGAACAAGAGAAATACAAAATAATATAACATCCGACAATTAGCTTTTTAATTTCTTTATAGTTTAGTTTCGCTACTCAACACGCAGTGTCTCCGAAACTTAGCGATACGCGGGGAACCTATTCCTTGCCTAACCTGCTACAAGCGGGGTACAGTACAACGGGGTACTCCGTAAAATAATCAAATATCTTAGTACAGTTTTAAAAATTCAACCTAAGATTGAGAAGAAAAATGAGAGCGCTGTTTGATGTGATGTGTCAAGAAGTTCTTAGATTGTTTTCATTTAAAACTGAAGATCTTTCACAATGCGAATGTAGGGCGGGATGACAAATAAAGCGTTTAATGGAACGTGAGACTTGACGGATGAGGCGCTGTCGCGTCGTCTATTTTGCCGCTTCTGTGATTTTTGTTGTTTTTTTTTTATTATTTTTATTTATAGCTTTACGCTGTATCTCGTGAGTCATAAGTTAGAAAAGGGAACCCGGAAACCTAGCGTTAAGATACTCCATTCCTCATTCTGACACTCGTTCCCCATTTGACTTTAAGTTTTTTAGGCATTCGTGCTGCGTAATGGAAGCTGCGCTCCGCTTTCCCTGGTTACCGAAGCGAAGAAATTAAAATATTAAATATTTCATTCCCTTGAGTGGATTTGGAATCTACACCCTGACGTGTTATAACAACCTATGTGTGTTATATCATTCTCTCTTACTTCACATTTTATTTTTTTATCAAGAAAATTGGCTCTTACTTTAAGCGCATACTATAATTAATAATTAATGTACAGCTGTCGCGGCTTAGTTACATAACGATATAATAGATCTAGGTTGGATCCCGCCATCCAAAATAAAATCTTTTTGTAAAAGAAAAAGAGTCATTATTGTAGACTGCATAAAAATATTATATCGTAAAAGTGAAGTAAATTTAAGCGGAGGGCTTAGGGAGGAGTGGATGAGACGTAAACGAGGATAAGCATTGAGCTCCTTTAAAGTAAAGATGATGGCTTTGGAAGTGTGATCCATCTGGAAGATAAAAATAATGTTCATGATGTTTTACTTACTTATAACGAGATAGTGGCGACATCTGACTATCGATAGCGCGATAGTTTTAAGTTCGATTTCAACTGGATTAAACTATTTTTTTAATCCGCGTTGGTGAAATAAAGTTCAGTTGCGCTACTCAACACGCGATGTCTTGAATTCTGAAGGAAGGTGATGGACGGAGTGCTCTGGCGCTAGGTCCTGTTTGCTAATTCTACTATGAGGCTAAAAAACAACTACAACTACGAATTAAGACCGTCAAATGCGAAAATGTTTATATGGCATAATTAAAATTAAAATATTTTTTAGCTTCACGCTCTATCGGGGGATTTGCGGGTTAAGCAGAGCGAACCCCTTACAACGACCACTCACTTTGTCTAGTTACCAGAGCGAAGAAATAAAAATAATTGATTCACAAGAGTGGGAATCGAACCTACATCCGTCGCACTTCCAGCCGGATTCCAAAAAACATTAATATTGTAGATAATTTATTTTTCATTTATTTGCAGGAAATGGAGTCCTGCTAAAGTCCTATTGAAAAGGAAGTTTGGGAGAAGACTAGCACCGGCACTTCACCATGACCAAGAAGTTCGAGTTCAACTGGCAGATACCGGTACCGGAGCCTCTATTGCAGGTGAGCTAATAGAAGTATTTACAGCTATCTAAATGTTCTAAATTTAATCAACAATGATTATAATTTTTTTAATGTGTTTTATATTTAGACAAATATATTTTTTTTGAAATTGTATAAAAATTTGAGCCATCTCTATGGATGGGTGGGTTTGATCCTGCGCCTCTTGGTTACACGGTTCAAATATTTATTTGTTTTTTATAATAGTTAAGGTTATTATATAGATATGAACGTTAATTGGTTCGAGTTCTTGAACGGATTCCAATCGACGCGGGTTGTATTTCCGCCACGTTAATTCTGTATAGACTACCCCTTACTTGGGCTTGGTCCCGCAATTGAAATAAATATTAATATTTACCTAATTTCATACAGAATTCAGCAAAAATTATGCATAAAGGTAAAATGAGGTACTTTCATTGCCTAGACTCAGAAGCTTAATTTTTCTATGTTTCTACTAGGTTAAAAAAAATTTTTACAGCCTAAACACAATATGAGGATTATATAAAAGGAAATTTTATATTCAATGTTAACTCACGCTTGACATTGACCTGCGCGTGCTGACGACGAGATGAGATTTACAATACTGAATAAATATGCCGTATTCAGTGTTGTCATTGTACTGATTTTGGTTATAAATTATTTTATTTTTTAAGCTTAGGCTTTTTCTGACTATCCATCCATCCATCTATTTAAAAAAAAATTAGCTGTTTTATTTCGTACACATACAAATTACTGCATAATTTAATAATTTTTCTACATACATATTTATAGACTATGGTTTAGCTTATTATTATTATAGAATGGTTTCATTGACCTTTGTTTGAAAATGACATCGTTTTTACTTTGCGTCACGTCATGTTTATTTAAACGTTGAACAACTACTTAGGTATATTATTATAGGAATATGCTATTATACTTATTTGCTATAAACAAAGTTGTGTCGTTCCTAATGGGGACAACGACTCGATATTAAATATTTCATTTCCTCCAATGGGAATCGAACCCATAACTTAGCGTTATTGAAGCGTTTACAGTCACACGATTATAAAGATGTATGCAAATAAATTTAAGTGTTAAGACACTCCGTTCTCTCATTTTAGAAATTTAATACCTTGTGCATTTTACTCATGAGGATTTTTTATTTGTCGTATTAATAAACTTAGTCTTAACGCTGTATTCAGCATAAATTAGAAAAGGCAGAGGTAACCTCGTGTCACGACAGTCATTAGCCAAAATTTAATACTCAAAAAACTTGCGGTTTCATTCCCTCGAGTCGGAATCGAACCCACAACGCCCTGCGGTGCGACCTTGGACGTAGTTATATGATATGGATATGTTTTGCACAAATATATTTCTGTAAATGTATCATTTTTAATTTTTTGGGCAAATTTTTTTCTAAGTAGTGGGGTGGGTACGGACCACCCCGCCTCCCCTATTCCTTCGGTCTTGGATGCAAATTGCCTCGGTTAAAATATTTTGTTCCTAATAGTAGATATAGGGTACAAATTATACCTAGGAATATATATGACATGCTTTCCTGTAAATTCTAAGTTCTGTAAATAGAGAATTAGAGATCCATCTAACACAGCACTAACCTAACCAAAGCTAGTACAAAATTTAAACCTATCGATTTCGGTCAATAAATGGTAATTAAACATTGAGGGACTCGAATCTGAAACCTTTGTTTGCACTCAGCTTAATGAATATATGAGTAGGTAGGTATAATTTCTACGGGCAGTGCAAGCCCATTATGGAGCGTCACGCTGATGATTGATTTGCCTTGGAATAGATTTTCGTTGGGTTTTGATTGGATGAAACAAATGAAATATTTTTTCATTATCATATGAATGAAAGTGACTTAATGTAGAGTTTTCCTCTAGGGTCTACCCTGCTGCGGGATACAACGTGATGCCAAAAAAGAATCAGTTTGTTTGGTTTACTCGCTAATCTCAGGAACTATTGTCTTCAATTTTTAATAGAAGGTTCTGGATAGTCAATTTGTCGATGAAGTGAAGTCCTTACGTTCCCAATTTTCGAAAAAAATCGTGATGACTAGTGGAACTCAAGACCACGCTCTGTCTACGACAGCGATGAACTAGAACGAATTAAAAGAATGAGGATAGAACCCAAAAGCGTTTACCACCAGTCGCTCCCACCCCTAGCGTCGCGACGTCCTCAAAGTCATTAAAGGAGAAAAGATATTGCAGCGTCTTAATTATTCTTTTCATATCTATCTCTATGAGGTTTAGGCCAGATTTTGATGAGTCAATCAAACAGAGACATGCCTTTTATGGATTATATAGATTAACGGTCTGTAAACATAATAACCTGTAAAATAAAGATCTTTTTCTTTTGAGGTTAATATAAAATTTTATGTAGATTATTAAATCTTTTCTGCGTTTTATGTATTATCTTATATGTTTATTTAGTTGTATACATTATTTAGTCTCAGCTTCACGCTCTAGTAGACAGAGGGAACCTAGTGTAAAAGACTAATATATTAAATATTCATATTTTCTCGTATGGGAATCGAACCTTCAACCTGTCGCCTTTGCTGTCACACGTGTGTCTCTCTGCGCCATGATTGGTCTCATATACCTACCTATAAGCATGATTCTTAATTTTAACCTGGAAATTACGACACAAATGTAGGTTTTAGAGGCCTTTTTAAAAATATAGTAATGCTCACTTCCACTATTCATGTACTCTTGTACCAAAATAAATTAATTTATAAGACGTGCAAGAAATCTCATCTAAATGTAAATCCTTTCATTCCTTTACTGAAATGCAATGAATTTAATATTCGAGATAGCTTTGCAAGAAATATTGAATGAAGCTTACACACACCTCTTATTTCAAATATAAATCTTGTTCCTCCTTCACTGGAATATGGTAGTACGAAACGAAATTGTCACTATTTAGTGACCAATCACTGTTTTTGTGACTCTTGAAATAGAACAAAAGGAAGTTAAATGGGAATTATAGTTATTACTGTTGTTGATAAAATAATAAGACGAAGAAAATGGACTTTTCAGTCTCGAAATGTCAGTGTAATTCAAAAGTCCAGTATACACCAAGAAAGGCTTGTATGAAGATTAATATGCTGCGTTTGGTACCAAACACCTATATAATATATTTAGCATACCTATATTCAGGGTGGGGTTCAAAGGAAACAGTGTTAAGACACTCTGTACCCCTGTACAAATGTATGAAGCAAATTTTAGTTGAATACTCAATGCCATGTTTTCTCTAGTTAGCAGACACAATCACTTAGCAGAAACAAGACACTCACAATCTAATGAAAATTATCTGAAAATCTAATACATTTTTATGTTAATGTTAAAAGCTTTCGTTACGCAGATTGAAAGAGACAGTTATTGCTTTTAGTATCTGCGAAACGAAATTATAATTTTCCTTCCAGAGCTCGTATTTACCTTACTCTATTTACATGTATGTTGTTTGTAGAACATCTATTATTGTTAAAATCAAATCAGCTATATGCTTCTTGCAAATTTTTTCATTGCAATCTTGCAAAAATAAAAAAGGATTGGACAATTTTTTAGATAATTTTATGATATAAAATTTTTGTTCCACTATATTTTATTAAAATTTTCTTTTACGAGCAAAATCTAAAACACTGAAAATCTCGACTTTAACCTTGAATAATCCTAGCACTCCTGAAATGGATAGTGATTTTTGATATTTTACTTGTAATTAGGTGAGCCCGTTCACCGTTCACAGTCACCTGTTGGCTTAGCGGGAAAACACACGTCCAATCGGACAAAAACGTAAAATAAAAAAATGCGTTTCTGGATTCCGGATCTATCTAGCCTATAACCATCCAGTTTCAAAGGCCACGTAAACTAAGTTACACGTGTCGACTAAAATAATATAAAACAAATATATTAAAACCTTTTTTTCTGGTTGCAGGGTGCAGTTTTCGACAGATGGACGGAGGAAAAGGACAATACAGAGTTTGAAAAGGACTGCACGTTTAAAGTAGACGAATATGGCTTCTTTATTTATTGGAAAAGCGATGGAAAGGTAAGAAAAGAGAAGATAGGATGACGCTTAATCCCGCGTATAGCAGGCTAGCGAAAGGGGAACCTAGTGTTAAAATACTCCGATCCCCAATTTTCACCGAATTCTTTAGATGTATTGCGTGTTGAGTTGTGGCACTCAACGCCGCGCCTTGCCATCAATGTCACATTTACAGCCACACCCTTGTGCCACCGGGCCACGACGGCTTCATCAATAGTATTTTAAGTTAAAACCTTGGACTTACTTGTTGTTTGTGTGTTGTTGTTCCAGACTAAGGATAAAAACTCTATAATTTTAATACGTTTAAGAATTTTAATACGTGTCTTAAGATATTGAGATTTCAATATTTCCGCCCCAGGTTTTCAAAATTTTTTTGATAATTTGTAGTTATATAGCTTAAAGGTATCATTAAATAAGTCAAGTCAAAATAATAAATATTTTTATAAAATTGATTTTAAAAAAATAAGTCCCGCAGAGTTTCTTTCGCCGGTTCTTGTCACCCCTGAGGCGTTCACTTTAGTGAACTGGTGGTAAATCTTAATTTGAATAAAATTATTTGAATTAGTCGAAGCAACCGTAGAAGACAAGACGGCATATTCCTTTATAAGCAATTAGATGTTATATATTATCTTGGTAATAAAATTAAGATATTTATAGGATTATTGTCTATTGTTACTGTTATTATTCAAATTATATACTTGAAATATTATATATAGTAATATATAGACAAAAGAATAAGATTCATTTCAAAACAATGATTTCTTCCCAGCGCAGGAATGGAACCCAGGACCCGACCGTTTTTGGGTATTAAAGACCTAAATCTCTAGGTAGATAATAACATTTTAATACAACCTTCTTGGCCACCGTTAATGGTTATCAGCCACGTTATTTCCTTAGCAAAAGCTATATCAGACATTTATTTCCCCAAAGATTTCAGTTTATGCATATGATATTAGTTAGGGCGAAGCAGGGTTATCGCTTCATTGGAAATTGTTCATTTATTATTTGATAGTGAAGCTACGTATTTATTCTGACTTTAAAAAGCGAATATTGCATATACATATGTTGTAGTATATTATATATATAATATGTTTCATAGTTCATTTTTCATAGTAAATTTACAACGACAATTCGACTAGTTTACTAGTAGCCCCTTAAGAGTTAGTCTTCGGATCCTGGCTTCATTAACAGACCAGTTCGATAATGCCACATTATTGTATTGTGACCTTAGCTGTGACAAGTCACAATTATTATGAGTAGTACAAAAGTTTATTATATTTTATTACATAGTCGCGGCGTTGAGTTACACTCAATTCGCAATGTCTCCAGAATTCAGCGGAGAGTATGAGTCACAAGTGTCTATATTGGAATGAAGTGTCTTAACACTAGCTTTCTCAGCACTGAAAACTCTGCTATGTGCGGGATCAAAAAATAAGTAACAAGTCGATGTAATAAAAGACCATTAAAAGTGTCAAATTTGAACATTACAATTGGAAACGACTCAACGACTGTAATTCAAAATCTCTTTTAAATCTCACTTTTAAAATGTGAGAATATGAACATTATATTAATGTATTTTAATGTAAAACTTAAATATATTATTAATAAGTAATAACTTAAAATATAATATGATATTGTATCATATTCTATAATAAGTGACTACTTAGTATATATATTACGTGTTAGTGGCAACCCCTCCTCGTCTTAAATCTAATTTTGGCCGTCCTCTAACGTATCGCGTGCTCGAGTATCTAGGTAATATAAATAAGAGAAGCATTCCGAAATTCCAGCTATAGTATAAGAAAATGGTTAGATGTTTCATTTTGCTTTCTAAGGTTTACGTACTATCCCGCAGCAGGGCAGGCAGTAGGAAAATATCTTTATTTTTTTCTATTTACAAATCTTGGTCACAGTGTAGCCAAGAATGTCTACATTGTCTTCTAATTGATATACATTATTTTTCTCGATTTTTAATAATATACAAGTGCGGTGTTGAGTTCCGAAACACAGATCGTCCTGAACTTGAACATGAAGCGAGGAAATTGGTTTCCCCTACTCGTGTAATATATGGAGGAAAAGGCGATAAACATTATGTTATTTTACATTATTTTGGTTATTTTATAGAAAACTTACTTATTTTATTCCCTTAATTCATCTGAAATAGCTTCACCAATTACATAACAGAGTAGACAGAGGGCACTTGGTGTTAGGATTTTAAAGAAATTGTTTTGTTTTTAACAGGGAATGGATATATTTGTTAAAATCATTCATTCATCATTCGAACCCACCGCCGGCCCCTAAATCTAGAACATACGTATGTATTGTTCATTTACAACGAGATTAATGAAAACTAAGAAATGGGGTAATGGTTACAGAATGCGGCGGAAAGTGGGAAACGGAGTGTCTTAACACTAGATTCCCTATGCCGACCCTGATGTGTGCGAGACACCGAGACAGTCTGATCGTATTTGATTTTATTTCAATGAATTTTAATAGTCAATAAAACGTTCAGGTAACAACGAGCCTCGGATTCGAGATTCTCGTAGAGATAAAACTAATGAGTGTTTCAGCTGATTTTGTGTGCAATCATTAATTTTTAGTAGTACTAGAGAAGTAAGTAACTAAAATATTTTTTTAGCTTCACGCTGTATCACGCATGTAGCAAGGCAGGCAGAGGGAATTTAGTGCTAGGACACTACATTCCCCACTTTCCGCAGAATTCTGGAGGTGTACTTCTAGCTTCTGATATTCTATACTTTCAAATAAATCCTTGTCGTGTGGACGCAAAAATTATGTTTTTTGTCAACAATTTTTTTGAGGCCTGTCGTGGCTCTGGGACATAAACTTGCGACTTTAATAACGACTGGCTGTGAGTTCGATTCTCCCACTCGACCATTCATATTTTCAATTCCTCGCTAGAGTAACGAGACAAACCGTGGAGTTGAGTTCCGCTACTGAACTTACACAATGCACCCAGAATTCGGCTGAAAGTAAGGAACGGAAAAGTACTAATGGGGAAGGAGTGTCGTATCACTAGGTTCATAGGTTCACTCTGACTACCGTGCGGGATGAAAGAAATATTTTTTTACTTCTATCTCTAGTACTATTAAAATTAAACAATGCGCACAAAATTAGCTAAAACACCCATCAAAGTTTTAACTCTGTAAGTTCTTAACTCTGACTATTATTAAGTGTGATCTACAGATATAGGTACTTATGAAGCGTAGTGTCATTTACCCCACACGTTTCACATACAAATAGACTGGCACAGCCTCCCCTATAAATTGGCGTAAACCAACCCTAAAAGTGTCGTTGAACCCCAGAATTTACTCCAAATGATAATTCATCTTTATGGCTCTATTGAGCGAGTAAATTAAATTGTGTAGCTCGTCGACTTCGTCTCTGATATGGAAAAGTGCCTACCTACGTCGACCCTTAAAATTAATGCCCGATATTAATATTACTTTTAGTTCACTAATAATGGATAAGCTAGTGTGGTGCAGAGATCTAAGGGTCGTGGGTTCGTTTTTTTTTCATATTTTAATTTCTTCGCTTTGATAACGAGATAGAATGCGACGCTGCGTACCTATGTGTTAATTAATAGGACTTAAGTTAGCTTAAATGTGGATAGAAAAATAAAGGGAAACATTTTTTTTTTACTTTGAATATCAAAACAAAGGTGCAAAACGTTGCGCAGGAGCACAAGCGTGATTATAAACGCGACAGGTAGTGGGTTCGATTTCCACTCGAGAACATAAAAAAAATATTTTGGCCGCTGTACTGTATTTTTGACGCTATATCCCAAAATGAAGTGCGGGATGCAGCGTCAAATTAAAAAAATATATTTAAACACGATGTTACAAATTTCAAATGTTGCTACTATACTTGAGTATAGATGTTAACAGTTGTACAACATGTAGGTCACAAATATACCTATGATGGGTATTCTACAAGAAATTTATTGTTCTACAAACCTTCACATATTTTATTAGCTTTCATATTTATTTATGCGTATACTTTGGTTTTTCTTTTTTATTCAATAGTTATTTTTTAAAAAATATATAAATTTTACACCTTACATTTTATGAACAGTGTTACTGGTTAGCACGCTCGCTGCTATGCAGTATTATAAAGTATGTGCATTATACATACAAAATACAAAAGATTTCCTCGCTCTAGTAATGAATCAAAGCGCGGCGTTGAGATCCGCCATTCAAAAAGCAATGCTGCTGAAATAGGGAATTTCAGCGGAAATTAGAGTATGGTAGTGTCCTTATGGGAACAGAGTATTTTAATAGTAGATTCCCAGGATCCATCTGCGTCACTACAGGATTCAGCGTGAAGCTAAAAAAATAAAAATACTTGTCGCCCGCAACTTTATATGCGTACGACATTAGGACGTAGGAAGGAAGATCTCACTTTCCACCATTCCTGTAGGTATCCTCAACTAGTGCACAGTCCTCTGTACTCTCTACCCTACTTTCATACCAAATTTCTACTTTCTAAGTTTAGTTTTATATATTTAAGCAGTGTCTAAATCTGATACCCTAAAATACATTTACATTTAGGTCACTTGACCGAATAACAATTACAAGAAATCTACATACGACTCAAATATGTTCCACTGTAATAGGTACTTGAGATGTAAAAATAGAAGGTTCTTCCAAACAAGCTGTTTGAAGTGGACCAAAACTCGGGCCAAGTACAGCATGAGTGTGCTTTAACTTCCAGAAATGTTACGTCAGCCAGTTGCAGGATTTTTGCTCTGGATAAGATGCTGGTTTCTCGTTATATGATGATGGTAGAACTTTTGAATGGTTTTATGTATGTTAGATTGTTGTTTCTTTTATTTTCCTTCACGCTGTATCCCGCATCCCGCACGCAGCAGGGTGGGCAGAGGGAGACTACTGTAAAGACATTCTAATTCCCACTTTATGCTGAATGTAAGCATTATATTAAGCTGTACAAAAAACCTTTTGATCGATTTCAATGGACTGTTGATTATAGAAATATCGCAACCCCATTACACAACCTACGTCTGATTCAAATAAACAGTTCATTGAATTTAATAGGCTGAAACAAAAGCTTCTCATTAGCAGGTTAATGGGACATTATTTATTGTTTTTTTTTTCTTACAAAATTGAATATAATCTCTTGGTTTGTGGATCTATGTATTTGTTTAGTCAACTTTGAGCTGGTGACTGGTCTTCGAAAGATTTTTTTTTCTTAATACATATAATATACAAATATATTATGTATAAATTGCGGCGTTAAATTATATATCAAACACAAAGATGCAGGATAAGTGAAAATATGACAAAATGATTTTTTTAACAATTGACATGATTTTGTCTAAACTCTAAAAATATGCATTGTATTAACACTAATAAAAATATATTTATATTTTTTGGGTTCCGTAACTCATAAAGACAAAATCGAACGCTTATAGGACTACTTTGTTGTCCGTCTGTTCATCTGTCAAGACCGTTTTTCTAGTCATTAACGTGGTCATTGTGCGTTTTATTCTCCCACTACGATATGGGGATAATATATTCAATTCCCCGCCGACCGCGGCTTCGTCCGCTTGAAATACACGATATTTATTAAATATATTTATGAAATTGTTTTCAATTTAGTGGGTGAATTGTAATTAACCATGAAACGTTTTAGAGTTTCAAATTTTAAAGTAATCGGTGCCGATTTAAAGATTTTTCCATACGAACTTTCAACGCCTATTTACCTCTACAGAGTTAAAATTCTTCAAAATCCTTTCTTAGTGAGTGTTTACATTCTGAAAATGAAGATCTGTCCAAATTTTACGTTACTACGCACAGCGGTTACGTGCGTGCGTCTTACCTCAATCAGTGGGAACATCTCCTTCTTTATATATAGATAGATATTAGGAACACTTGTTTTGCTTAAATACTTATAGAATAGTGTTTCTAAATATATAATTAATTTCCTTTTCTCATACAATATAACTGACACAGTATAGTAGTTATATTACATATAGAGTACAGACTTCTCTATATATAATTTTGACCGACACCGTATGTCCTAACTAATCCCTACAGTGAATGTGCTTCATTAAGCTCTAATCCCACGGCTTTGTATCAAGCTGTTGCAAATAGAATGTCCTCAAATTTACAAGTTGGTCGAATTATATAAGTTGTTAGCCTCACTTAGAACTTTGTTAGGATTTCATTGTCAAAACTAAAAGACATATACATGTTGTATATCTGATATCAAATTCTAAATAGTTCAAATCTGTTCTTGTTAATCCAAAATGGCGGTTCACAAATTTGTACACAATCCATCTAATACGAAAAGTAACGAAGAAAAAGGCTTGATTTATAAAACACAATGTAATGTAAGAAAAATATATTTAGAAATCAAATTCTAAAAATGTTTTTTTTTTATTAATATTTTTTTATATATAGAGGCCAATCGTAGAATTTTACGAGGCACAGCGCGACGTTAAGTTCCGCCACTCAACACGCAATACTTTCAGAAATCGGAACACTAGATGCCCTCTGCCTATATTATTTAACATTCATAGTAAAAACTCACAGCATCAATACATTCAACTGGTATCAGTAATCGCACCGCCGTGTCGCGCGCGCCTGTCATTTTGTGGGTCGACGTGAATAGCGACTGCTTGTGACAGACAGACAAAGATGCTTCACAACATAACTACACGAACAGATAAGAGTACCATTTGTTACCGTAGCTTATGTTTCAAATTATATCTTACTGCTAATATGCGGTGAAATCATAAAATGTACTTAATTGTAATTAATAAACCTATATAACGTGATATAATTTTGTAAGCTCGTTTCCCCGACGTGTTAATCTTATTGAGTAATTACTCAAGTACCGGTAAGTAACGGTAGGAGGTTATCTCCTTCAATTGAGCAATTATAACAGCGAACACAGATGAAGCGACACAATGGTTTAATGGTAAATTAACACTTTACAAATAAGCAAAGATTTTGATAATGGAAAACTTTATTTAAAACAAAATTTAAAACATGATATATAGATATATAGATAAACGAATTAACTCCTAGACCTACAAGTATGTACCTATTTTTAAGCTGAACTGTTTATTTGGTTGAATCCGCTAATCTCGGGAACTACAGATTGGAAATGGAAATTTATTTATGTGTTTGATCATGGAGAGGTATGCCTTTAAACCGCCTATAATATATAAGGATTATAATGTGTCACACACAGCTCTTAGTTATATCCATTTTACCAAGAAAGTGAATCCGTAGGTAGAAACTAGTTTATAATATTATATTAAAATACGAATACAGGCGTCTACATTGTAAGGAAGTTCTATAGAGCTTTCCAGTGAAAAGGCCACTCGTTTTCCGCAATTATCAGCTAATATCCGCTATAGAACATTTCTAGGTCGAAATATCCTTTAGTGTTCAGTTTTGTAAGGAAATGAAGAGATTATTTATATAAAAGAATTTTCTATTACATAAATGAATCAAGATGTATTGTTATGAGGCCCGTCGTAGCGCAGAGGTACAATCGAGCATAGCGAGATACATCAGCATATATTCAAACTCTTTGACCCGCCCTAAGCATCCCAAAGAGGCCTTAGAGTGGTTACCAACTTGGTGGTAGAAATTAAATATTTAATATTTTCATTTCCTCGCACTGGGAATTGGGGAACGAAATGTCTCAATGCGAATGGAGTGTCTTAACACCAGGTTCCTTTTGCCTACCTTGTAAAATGCGGATACGGCGTAAAGCTAAAAAAGATAAAGAATACTAAAAACAAGCTTTTGTTTCAGGACGGAGATGTCATCGAGCTGTGCCAAGTGAGTGACGTGCGGTCTGGTGGAGTGCCAAAGGTAATGTTTGCTTAGCTGTGCGCCTTTGATAAACTTTTTGATCCTATCATTTTGTTTTGTAGCTAATTATCTATTGAATGTTAATTTTGTGTGGGGTTTCATGTCGAAATGAAATTATAATTTAACAAGAAAATACATTTGGTATATTTAAATTGTTATAGATTTAAAATCTTTAAAACTTGCATTTACTTTACGTCTTCTTAAAAAGGCGAAAAATAAAGAATGAATATATTATCTACCAACCTAATCTACAAGACGATTAAGATAATTAGTTTCAGTACACAGCCGAATAGACAGAGGGATCGCAGTGTTAACCGCTTCGTTTCCCGCGTACCGCCCACTTTTAAAAGAGATTGCGTGACTTTAATTCGCCACACGTTAAGTGGCGAAACTTAACGCCGCACATAGGCCCATAAACCGCTCTCATCGCTAAGATCTATCTTGAGAGCATTTTTGAGATGCTGTTTTACATAAAAACAACTTACGTCTCGTTACCAGAACGTCTAATGAAAATATTTCATTTCACCGAGTGTATATCGAACCCACAGCCGTCAAACCTCAACATTAACACACACTTTAATTTATTTAGATCAGTTAAAAGTACACAATAAAAATTTTAATTATACTTGCAAAATAACATTTTCGTGTCGCAAAAGCGGGTGTCAAAGATACAAGGACTTGATGTCTGAATATTAAACGAGGTACGAAGAGAACAGTATTCACAATCATTTTATCCGATAGTTTGTATAATAAAAAAGTATATTGTGTTTTTATGGCGTCATACCATGGATACCTAAATACATATATATATATACACATTTTTTATAGAAGATGATAAATAAACTAATTTAATAATATTTTTTTTTAACCTTTCGGCCGTCACGGTGCAGTGGTGCAGCGCCTGTAAAAGCGACGATTATGGGGTCGATTCCTATTCGGGATAATGAGATTTCAAAACGTTTAAGTCAAAGAGGCGTGTAGTTCCGCCACGCACGCAATGTCTCAATTTTTCAAGACATTGCAGGTGTGGCGCGTAGTGCCCAGCAGAGTAGAGCCTTTGCCCACTATGCTATATACGTTTCAGGATGCCAAACTTAGCAACAATTTAGTGAACAAACATGGCCAAAACCTGGAAGAGAAATCGCTGACTATATGCAGCGGTACTGACTACATTAACATAAACTACCAGCACGTTGTCTGTCCGGACGCCAACACCGCTAATGTATGTATCATATGTGTTGTTTATTTAAATAACGGGATCATGTTCATTTAAATAAAACTTTTTGGCCAACGTATTCTTTAAACCCGACCCAGGTTACCGATCACAAAGCCATACATTCTTGTCTAACTATTTCTCGTAGAATTACAATTTTATATAAAAATTCTTACAATTTATTGACTTTTGGTTGATTTCTTTTACGTTTTATTTTTTAAATGTGTAATATAAAAAAAAATGGTAACAATTTAAAAGACAATAGTAAAAAAATTTAAATTTCATTCACAAAAGGTTTGGTTACAAGGACTCAGAAAGATAACTCACAATGTGAAGGCGAACAACGTGTGTCCCATGACCTGCCTCAAGAAGCAGTAAGTGCGACCACTGGGCTATATGGTGCTTATGCATGGATTTTGGGCATATGCATGGTTATGGATATTAATGCATGTGCTGGTTAACGTTGTTCATTTGTGAAATAAATTAAGAATAAATGAGGCTTTATAACATAGTTTTTTGTATGTATGTATAATATATAAATATATAGGTATAGTATGGTAGTGAACTCGTTTTATCACTCTGTTTTCTATTTATTCCGTTTGTATGTTTTTAATGAGACTACCTAAATTAGATTCTGATGTCCCTTACTAGCCTACTGTGCTACATGCGTTTAGCTGAAAAAAAGTTTTTAGCTTAATTATGTAAACAAAAAATCGCGATTCAGTAATTAAATGAAATCGCCAGTCGTTTCTTATTTGAACATTAGGTAAATAAATATTTTCAATAATAAAAAAAATGCGTTTCAAGCATTAGTTTAAATTGTTTGACTTGGCTTTCAGCTTTCAGTTTTGTCAGCAAATAAAGTCAATTGAGGTTGTTATTTTTACTTTTTAGCATTTTGCAGAAATATTTTACTCAACGTTAGCTATTTAAATAACTTTATACATTTTTCCGATTATAGTTATATATAGATGGGTGGTTTATATGTAATATTTAAGCTTCACGCTGTGTTTAAGCTTCATTCACGTGTGGAAAACCGTGAATAACTGACGCATATTTGATTTTAATGTCAGATTTCTGAATTCTGATCAACAGTTAACAACAACATATATAGATCGATTATTTTAGCAATGTTTGTTTATGTGTATGTACATTTGTGAATTGAATTTATGAATTCATAATGAAAGATATTTTGTATTTGTTTAAAATACGTTGCAAATTTTAATTATAATTAATTATTTTTAGACGCCACTGGTGGTATAGAAAAATTGAACATTTGTATTTCCTCGCTAGGGAGGTTCCCTCTGCCTGTCTCATGGGATACAGCGTTAAGAAAAAAAAATACAATGAATTATATTGATTATTGATTCAGTTGTATAGTAAATACCTTAAATAAGCAAAGAAACACTTAAAGCTTAAGTCATCCAGACACTTCTTGCGGCGTATTTCTTATGTTTTAGGATACGCAATTTAACTCTGCAAATAATTTTTCTACATAAACGTGACAAGTTTCCATAAAAAAGAGAGATGACATTTAATATCTAAATAAACAAACTATCACGAGACTTACAAAACAGAGTGATATAACGTTCTCTCTCTAAATACATAATGTGTAGAGAACATCAAAAATATTTAACTATTTGCAAATGGACAACTAAGGCTTTCTATTTATAATATATATGTAAAATCGCTTTGCATGCGAAAATAAATGTTTTTTGTAACTACATAAGATACGATGTTTTTTTCGTATTAATTTAATTATGTTTTTTTTTGTATATTGTGTCAACCTTTAAACAGCTTTACAAATACGATTTTTTTCAAAAATAATAATGCATCTTCCTTAAATATATATAATATATATTTATATAGTATTGTTAGAATACATGTATGTATGTATGTACATCGTATATACAATTTTCGTGAACAAAAACTAACCACTAAAACAATGTTCTCGTATTTGACAATAGGGCTGTCACTTAAAAAAAGTATTTTTTTATTTATGTAGTTAAGTAATGAGATAGCGACTTTAATCTTTGATAATCTTCTATCCATATAATCGCTTTATTGTTTTTTTTCAACTATTATTGTTTTTTTTTTTTTCAACTATTTTTGTACATGTATTATATTACACTATATAAAGCGCAAACAAAATTGTACCGATTACTTAAATTTGTACATAATATACACATAAACTAATTAATATGTTCATTCGTGGCATGGCAGGTTTAATTTAATAAAAGAAAACAGTATTAATATAATATCGATAAAATCGAATCAAAAGGTATATAAATGGAAATATATATATTATGTAATAACATTCAGGGGCATCCCTAGTGAATATTTTGACACGCTCTGGTACACGTTATTCGTTTGCCAACAAAATATGTAGATTTTGCGAAAACTTTCCGCTGATAGAATTGAAAGGCGACAGCGGGTGTGAAAAAAAAGGTTCTATAAAATATCTTTGTTTTGGAGATTTAGCATATTATGTGCGCATATATTTTGAATGTTTTATGTTTCAAATGAATTATTGATTTTCATTTGTATTTTTTGTTTTTTTTTTAACTATTACAATTTTCTCTTCTACTTTTATCGTGTGATTGTTGCTGTGATGAAAACAAAACTTTAAAATATATATTTTACTAAAAGTATGATTGAAAGGTGTCTTTTATAAACTTTAATGGTATTATCTTATAACGAAAATTATTATTCGATGTTTAACTATTACAAACAAACGCAATACGTAGTATATGTTTTAAATATATATGAGTTTATTCATACAAAAATAAGATATTATAATGTTAAAAAATATTCTTAAACGTAATATTCATGAAAGTAACTATAAATTTCATAAAACTCGCTTACTTTTGAAGGTATGGAAAGAATCCCTCCGGGCTATCACACACAACAACAAAATAAACAACGTGTGCCCCAGAACAAGTCTTATGAAACAGTACGTAAAGTTACAGAACGCTCGACAGTAGACGATGCTAGTTAGACGATATTATATAAGAATGTTAACAAATACAGCTTTGGGCTGTACCCAGCATACAGCAGGATAGTCAGAGGAAACTTGACGTGGCGGAACTCAACGCCGGGCCGCCTTGGCGCCGGAGCGAAAAAATGAAAATATTAATTAATATTAGTTCATTACATCGAGTGGGGTTCGAACCCACAACCGACGCGTTATTGTACGACACTACGACGACCTCGAAGTCTTACGACGTAACAATGGTTTATAGGATAGGTGTTTTGCTTAGTTGTTTTGGCTTGAGTGTGATTCAAGTGTGATGTGGATTCGATTCCCACTCGAGACAATGAAATAATTATTTAAATTTATATTTTGGTATTATACAAGAAAAATATTGGGTGAATTTTGATATGAAAATATAACAAAATATATTCGTATTTCGTACAAAAATTGTATTAAAACGCAAATACAAGAGACGACAAAGATATTTCTACACAAAATATATTCACTTAGACAAAATGGTAATGTTGCTTCGAGCTCGCTCAAATCCTCAATTGACTTGGTAATCTAATATTATCATACGATATTCATCAGTGGCTTTAGAAACTAAATTTGTTATAGAAATATCATAGTATCTATATTGGTGATATATATTTTTATTATAAGTATTTAGTTTTATTTTGAAAATCACAATTATTCATGAATGCTCCATGTGGTGTTGTGCTTTTGTTCTCTGCTTTACATTAAAAACGCTTTGGTTTTCTATAATGTAAACATAAATATCCATTCCTTATTTCAGCTTCACCTGTATCCCGCCAGGTAGGCAAAGGTAATCTCATGTTAAGACACTACGTTTCTCACTTTCCACCGAGTTTTCGAGGCATTGCATCTCGACTGGCGGAACTCAACGGCTTTGCCATATTATCAGAAACCGTCGTCGCAGTGACACAAAAGGGTTTACTATAACCATGACATGAAGAAATTAATTATTATTTATTAATATCATTTCTTTATTATTATGCTATTTATTGTCAAGAAATAGCTTATACATATAATGTATATTCTATTTCCAGTTGGATGCGACTATCATTTCTAGTCGACTCAAAAGGCAAAGTGCCTGTTAAAGTAATCAGCAAGACTTTTGCCTCGGGGAAAACGGAAAAATTGGTGTACCAATGTCTATCTGAACTCGGCTTACCTTCCGGCAAGAACGAGTCTATGGAGAGAGAGGCGTTCACGTTTGACAAATTTTATGCTTTATATCACAAGATCTGCCCCAGAAACGATATTGAAGAGCTTTTCAGGACCATGTAAGTGGACTGTTCATTGTACGATTTAGAAAGTAAAAATGTTGAACGTTTTGTAGGAGTTTTAATAATGTCCTTAGGTCTTTTTAAATTTACGCTGTATCTCGCACAGGTAGGAACCTGAGAATCTACGGCTACGATGTACCAATAATAAAATATTTTAAAAATATATATTTTGATTTTTTTAGGTCATTCCGAGATGTAATGGAACAGATTTAGATAAAACTTTATAATAATATAGCTTATATATTAGAATACCATAAAGGCTACAATTTATGTAAAGAATTTGTATCAT
The DNA here is from genome assembly GCA_037355905.1 of Heliconius aoede. Classification (NCBI taxonomy): domain Eukaryota; kingdom Metazoa; phylum Arthropoda; class Insecta; order Lepidoptera; family Nymphalidae; genus Heliconius; species Heliconius aoede. The sequence continues at coordinate 202,389 of JBAIZZ010000282.1, forward strand.
TTAAACCCACATTAGATCGCTAGTAATCGATATATTCAAAATTATATATTTCAGAACTCAAGGCAAATCAGATAGAATAAATTTAGAGCAATTCGTCAACTTCCTTAACGAGAAGCAACGAGATCCGCGTCTCAATGAAATCTTGTATCCACTCTACGATGATAAGAGAGCTATAGAAATTATCACAGACTACGAACAGGAGGAAGAGGCCAAAAATGCAAGTGAGTAGCGTCTATATTATACATTTTTAGGTACATATTTGATTTATGTCGAATTTTTCATAACCCTTTTTTTCATATCCCTTTGATAATATTGAGGAATAACGTGACTAAGGGAGGAACGCTTAAATATTTACATACATATGTGTAAAATACAAAGAGGCCAGGGCTATGGATTCGATTCCACTCGGACAAGAAATAAATTATTTAATGAATTATTTAAAATTTAAAAGAATTATATAATTTCCTTGCTATTTTAAGAGGCCAAAGCGCAGTGTTGAGTTATCCACTAAAATACTTGAAAACCAGGCAGTACATAAGGAACGGAGTATTAACACTAAATTTTCGCTATATAATAATATCTGGTCATATACGGAATACATAATGAAACAATAAAAAATTAAAATGACGAAACAAATTAAACAAGAGTATTTCACCATTTCCAGAATGCCTCACGAAAGACGGTTTAGTCAGATACCTGATGTCAGACGAGAACGCGCCGGTGTTCCTCGATCGCTTGGACTTCTACATGGAGATGGACCAGCCTCTATCCCATTATTATATCAATTCCTCTCATAATACATATTTGTCTGGAAGGCAATTCGGTGGGAAAAGTTCTGTTGAGATGTATCGACAGGTGTTACTTGCTGGATGTCGGTAAGTTAGTTATACACTAGTTTTTACTTGCGGCCTCACATTTGTGTTCAAGAGGATTTAGGTGAAAGTTGTATATCTTCGGGAGTTGATTTTTTTTGTTTTTTTTTTATGTATCTACCATTCGAAATTTTAAAAAATAACTATAATATTGACCTTTGTGGTATTTCTTACAGTAGAGAACACAAATTAATTTTCGGAATTATAACAATCAGTGTATCGAAAACATTTTTGTCGCTTTTCATAATTAGCTGTTAATAGGCTGTTAGCAAGTGGACACTGTAAGCCAGTGAAATAACATATAAAGTGCGAAAGGTAACTCTAACCGCAGCTAGGTAAACTAGTCGTCCAGTTAAGTCAAAAACTTTAATAAAAGTAATCTAACATAGCCTAAGCTCCCCTTGATAAATGGACTATCCAATACAAAAAAAATATTAATAAAAAATATATGGTTTTTGTGTTCAAACTTTTCAGCTTTAATGTAAGAACCTACTATATTTCTATTTTACTCAACTATTTTACGCAACATGACAGGTGCGTAGAACTGGACTGCTGGGACGGTAAAGGCGAAGACGAGGAGCCAATAATAACCCACGGGATGGCTATGTGCACAGATATCCTGTTTAAGGATGTCATATACGCTCTTAGGGATACAGCCTTTGTCGCTTCTGACTATCCTGTCATATTGTCCTTTGAAAATCATTGTTGTAAGGCTCAACAGTATAAGCTGGCTAAATACTGTGATGAAATCCTGGGCGACTTGCTGATGAAGGAACCATTGCCTGACTATCCTGTAAGTGTCGTTTTATTGATCTTTTATTGTGTATCGTACTTATCTATAAAACTATTAGAATCTATTTAATTGATATTGTAACATTATTATAGGGCAGTTTCGTTGTGGGATTACATTATCAATCTAAATTAGGAAAAACAAAAAAAATCCGTTTCTCATGTTTGGCTTAAAATAAGTGCGATTGTGATTTTGCTATTTATTATATTATTATTATTAATTTATTTGCTATAAACATTATAAGCGATGTTGATGTGTGCTAATGCAAGACACATTACAAACTATAACATACATGACTTATCACTAAAAATAAATGAAATAGTATATATGGGAAGTATGTTTAGGAGAGACTACATTTTCAATTGATCTCATTGTAAATTCCAGTTGGAACCAGGCCAGCCATTGCCACCACCATGCCTTCTTAAACGCAAAATTATGATAAAAAATAAGCGTTTAAAGGCCGAAGTGGAAAAACAGGAGTTAGAATTGTTCCGCCAAGGGCAGTTCGTTATTGAGGATGAGGTGAAAGAAGACGCTTCAGCTGTAGTAATGCCGGAGAAGAAGGTATGATTACTAGAGCACGGACGAGTTGTGACCGAGTTAGAGTTAACTGAAAATTACTGTTTAGATTTTATTTCCGGTATTTCTTAGTTTTAATTATTTCCTTACCATGTGAATAATGCGCAAACGTTCAGAAGCCAAGTTTAGAGCGATCGCGACACGTCGACTGCAGTCGGAAGTCATTTTGATAATATCTATTCAAATAGAATTTGGTCATCATTTTGAACTGTTGAATAAACATAAAGCCGGTGATAGCACCAGCTCCGAAGGCAGTCCTACTAAGAAGAGAAATAATAATAAAATAAAATATAAACTAGAACAAACATTTTTATATTGGTTATATAAAGAACTAAGTCATTTCAACTGTATATATCAATAGATGATTTTTCTCATATAGACTAATATACCTAAATAAAAACCCCTATACCATTCGCAACAGCCGGAAGAAATAGTAGCCGAAGCGCCTGCTGGTGGTGAAGGTGACGCACCACCACCAGTCCAGTATACGGGGTCCACCACGAATGTCCACCCGTGGTTGTCTTCTATGGTGAACTATGCACAACCCATCAAGTTCCAGAGCTTCGAGGAGGCGGAGAGTGAGTTTTGAAACTTGAGTTGAGTTTTGTACCGATCTTAGATGGATACTGTCTAAGCGTTTTAACCTCTACTCCGTATGTACTGCACTATGTTGAAATTCTTTTACGCTTCTAATAAGTTATTAATGTTATTGGCATCTCTATAGGGAGATTTTTGACACAAATGAAAATATAATATTAGATAAATGAAAAGATAGTAATATAATATAAACATAATCATTAAAAATGATGTAAGATGTTTATAATATTAGCATATTGTTCTATTATTATTATTTTATAAAATATGTCTTAATTTTCTAATATAATATAATATTGGAAATTGTTATTTTCATATAAACCTTACGTATTATTACTCATATATTTTTGAAAAACTACTAAGACTATAAACTAATAATTTCATAGTTTAATTAAGAATATTGAATGTTTATCCACAGAAAGAAACATCCACCACAACATGTCTTCCTTCGCGGAAACCACCGGAATGAACTATTTGAAGTCCCAAGCTATAGATTTCGTTAATTACAACAAAAGACAAATGTCTCGTATATATCCCAAAGGAACTAGAGCTGATTCTTCTAATTATATGCCACAGGTAAGTTGTCATTATAGGATGGAGTATAGTAGGATCGACTAGTCATATCTGTTTCAGTTGTTTTCTGTAGAATTTATTATATAGATTTTTTTTACTGAATAAATAATTCGTAGAAATATCAACGGTACTATGTAGGTAAACATAATTGATAAAATTATTTATCGGTTATTTCGAACTACGATATTTGTTATGTTTAAATTTGCATTTTGTTAATTAAATACATTTATTTTAATTTAATCCCCCATACATATTAATGGTTAACTATTATTATTCTTAAGAATAAGAAAAAATAAATATATATGTTATACTTCCTAGGTGTTCTGGAACGCAGGCTGTCAGATGGTCTCTCTAAACTTCCAAACGTCAGATCTTCCAATGCAACTAAACCAAGGGAAGTTTGAATACAATGGCAATTGTGGTTATCTTCTAAAACCTGACTTCATGAGGCGAGCTGATAAAAGTTTTGATCCTTTCGCCGACGCACCAGTAGACGGTGTGATTGCAGCTCAGTGTGCTGTGCAGGTTGGTGGCGGTTCGAATTTTTTCAGGATTTCTTGGTTGGCTAACTAAATGGAGGACGTTAAGATAATTTTATGCTTTTAGAAGAACGTATAATACTCTATATAGTATTATACGTTCGTCTCAAAGCTGTTCTACTGAACTTACGTCTAACTTTTAAAATGAACTTAGATTTATTTATTTTTATATATGTATAAATAATAATTAAATACCCTATATATATGTATATATAGAGAAAAACCCACGAAAAAGAACATAATTATAAAAAAAATTATGATGTAGTTTATAAATGAATAGTGATATGTCATATCAAAGTATTGACCATATCGGCATTTAAAATAGCACACTTTGTACTATATATCGTAATAAAATTTACACATTGACAATTATGTATCTCACTGTTTCCAAGGATTATTCAAAACCAAAGATTTCAGTTTAGTTTAGATATAAAACCTTTTTGCTTTTTATTTTCTCTTATCAACAATGCTTATCACTACAGGTGATAGCGGGTCAGTTCTTATCAGACAAGAAAGTTGGAACGTACGTCGAAGTGGATATGTATGGACTACCCTCCGATACAATCCGTAAAGAGTTCCGTACAAGAATGGTCCCCGCGAACGGATTGAACCCTGTATACAATGAAGAACCATTTTTGTTCAGAAAGGTAGGGTATATAAATATTACTTTTGGTTTAATAGAGAGTTTTTTTCGGTTGTTTGGAATAAAATATTATGTGCCGAGTGATGCGACAAACTGGAACGCAAATGATTTAAATACATTAGAAACTCGATTAATCGTACTAATAGTAAAATGATTATTTTCAAGTTTCTTAAATTAAGTTTCACGCTCTATCCCGCACACAGCAGTGTAAGCAGAGGGAATCCATGTTTAAACACTCCTTTCCCCACTTGTTTGTATATTTTTTATTTGCTTATTAACTATTCTAACAAAACAGGTGGTGCTCCCAGACTTAGCGGTGCTGCGTTTCGGTGTTTACGATGAAAACGGTAAACTACTCGGTCAGAGGATTCTACCTCTCGACGGTCTCCAAGCTGGCTACAGACATATATCTCTAAGAACTGAGGCTAACTTCCCCATGTCGTTGCCTATGTTGTTCTGTAATATTGAGCTTAAGATCTACGTTCCGGATGGATTTGAAGGTAGGACTTTGTTTTTGGTGTTTATTTTTTGGTAGGTTAAACTTTTGATGTGATACGTTGCTAACTTCTTGATGTTGCGTGTCAATATCATTCCGTTTTAGATTTCTGTACCTCGAAACCAAAAAACGAAATCGTCGTAGGATAACTTTGTTGTCCATCTCTCTGTCTGTCTTCTAGTTAAAACTATTTTTCTCATGATTGCATGAACTTATTAAGCTCATATAATATCAAATATCCTTTAGTCTTGAAGGACATTTGAAGAAATTAAGCATTTAAGGCAACTCAATCAAAATATACGAGCACTTACATTCTTATTGCTGCTATATTAAATTCGCCGTATAATCAAAACCTGTAAGTCACTTCTTATGAATCAAAAAGTAAGAAGTTATCAAACTTACTATAAAACAATCTGAAAATTGGAAGTTTATAGAAAGTGCTTATAAAGAAAATAAATATTATAAAAATCTTTAGTTAATTCCATGCAAGTTGATTTTATATGTCATAGTTCCCATTGAATGACAATCATGAAATTGGTGCGGAACCATCGCTGAGCGAGACTAATTTTTACTTAACATATTCTATAATAAGCAAAAAAAAGAATTATTTCTTCTAATAAATGTATTTTGTACAGATTTCATGGCGGCCTTGTCCGATCCTCGCGCGTTCATGGGCGCTGCCAAAGAACGTACAGACAACATGAAACAAATGGGCATCGAAGAAAGTGCTCCGGAGAAAAAACCAGAAGAGAAGAAAGAAGGTGAGTTAGAAATTTATTTTATTTTTGTAAAAAAATCATCTTCACGCTGTATCCCGCACACAGCAGGGTAGGCAGAGAGAACAAGCTTCACGCTGTATCCTGCATACAGCAAGGCAAGCAGAGGGAACTTAGTGTTATGATAATCCGTTGCCCACTTTCTGCCGAATTCTGGAGGCATTGCTAGTTGAGTGGCAGAACACAACGACACTTTGCCTCGACATCAGAGCGACGAAATCGAGAAATAAACGAAAATAAATATCTTCCTGGAATGGAGATCGAACCCACAACCGTCGCGTTACAGTCACGCCCTTGTACCGCTGTGCCACGACGGCCTCAGTTGTGTTAATATATAAAATCATTGAATGATACGTAAGAATAGACTGGTGCCAACTCCAGAAATATTCTAACAAAAAATTTACTCTGTAAATTTTAAAAAAGACTTTTACACGAACATATCTATTCAAAACTAAAGTTCAGACTTCCCCTGGAAAATATCTCTAAATGCGTCTACGATATATAGCCATCCTAAACAATTGGACAATTAACACAAAAATAATTTTCAATTCGATTATGAGCTTCCCGAGATAAGCGCGTCCAAACAAATAAACTATTCCTTTTTAAAATATCAGTATAAAGTGTTAAGAAGCTTTTCCCAGCCTCAATGAATGAACTCCCCGTACTCGATCCAACACAGTTTCCCGAAGTACCTACTTCCTAAAATATAACATGCATCATCTAAACACGCTCGAGTAGTTCTGTGTAATGTGTGTCGGGTCGGTGGGATATATTACTTCGCAATTTAAATATTTATTGCATACATATACGTCTGTGTAATGGGGTAGCCTTAATGCAATTTTTTATCGGGTTAGTTGAATATTATGCTTAACTCAACGCCGCAATTTGTCTGTAGTAGTTAAAAGTGATCTGTCACTTGAGCGTTATCAAATCCATAGCAATCGTTTTTACAGTCAGACCTTGCTGGTGCACAACGATGACTTCCTAAAAGATTAGTCCAAATATAATCAATTGCGAGGAGAAACAATATTTTGGTTTACGGAGTCAATGTCTCTTTTCAAGCGAAACGTGAAAAATAAAGAAATGAAATGTATATTGTAAAAAATACCCTCGTACGAGATTCGTACCCACTACGCCTGATTCACTGAATTCTACTACTCTATATTTTAAACTGCAATTCAAACAATTTAGTACGGAGGTGAGCTCAAATGTTTATTTTATGAAAAACATAAATAGAAGCGAAATTCATAATTTACACTGAAACGAACGTTCTCCGGCTGATTCGCCGCTATGATAGCGATATTTTTGGAATGACTTTATGGAAACTGTGTAAATGAAAGCGGCAGCGGACAGATTATTTATTTATGTTAAAATTAACATACTACCCGCCGTTAGAATTGTTTTTCTTTTCTTAGAAATTTGCAGAGATTTCATTTGACTAGGAATATGGGATAATTGGAAATAAATGTGGCAATTAATGGACTTTAGAGTATTGCACCAACGATATATCTATCCCACTGCGCGATATAAAAATTTTGCAAATTAAGATTATATATAAAAATGGATTTTTGCTAATTGGAAAACGGAATTAATCGTTTTAAACAAATCTTTTCAATGTTATCTTTGAAATGAGCATATTTCTAGTTAATTTGGAATGATAAAGCTATCATTCCCCCTTCTAAAGTCTGGACTGTAGTCTTTATTACTTATAAAATAAATGCAAGGGTTGTGGGTCCGATTCCTAATTATTTTAATTATTATTAATTAATTAAGAATGATTTTCATTTCTTCGCTCCAATTTCAAGACAGAACGCGGCGTTGAGTTTGAAGAATAAAAAACTATCACTACGGCAAAAACAACATTTCTATATAAAATCACCTTCACTTATCGCATGTACCACAGAATTCAGCGGTTTTCTCATACAGCTATAGATATTGAGTGAAGTCGACTGGCCTTACGCGTGTACCATCCACACTACATTACCAACAGTCAAGCCAAATAAACGTTTACTCTATTTAATTATTGATGTTTTAATTTTAAATTACAGTGTTATTAATTTTCAATTTAAAATTTTTATTTAAATTTAAAGTGTAAATGATTGTGTAAAAAGTGTGTGCTGTCAAATATATGTATAATGTGGAAGTGTATTGCCAATATGGGTAATGCCGCTGTTTCTCTAGTGATTTTGTTATTGTTTTAAATATTAATATACATCACAGAATGAAAACAGGAATACGAAGTGAAGTGTCATTACGTTTATTTTGTAATTTTCTTTACAAAAATATAAAAAATACAATTGTAGAAAATGTCAAAATTGCTGTATTGAAAATAAAACAAAGGGAGGCCAGTCGTTCAAAGACAAAGACAAAGTTCACAATATTAGGATGAAAAATAAAGTTTGAAATGATCTTATTTTAAAGTCTTGGGAGATGGTATAAATTAAGTGCCTCATAATGAAAAGATACCTTTAAATATTTATTTGTTTAAACATAATTCAACAGAGCCTCTAGTCTTCGAGCCAATAACAGTCGAAAGTCTACAAAAGGAGAAAGGCTTCGTCAAAACCGGTCGTAAACAACAGAAAGATCTAGAAGCGATGAAGAAACGTCACGCCAAAGAGAAGATGACGCTGCAGAAGCAACAATGTGGCGCTCTCGAGAAGATCATTAAGGGAAAGAAGTAAGCTATGTTGTTTTTTGTTTTAGGTTCAAGCTCTATCCCGCTTATTGCGGGGTATGCAGAGTGAATCCGTTTGGGTTGGGTGGCGGGACGACGCTGACGCTGCTCTTTATCTTTTTAACAGCCACAGTATATACTAAAATACTAAATTTTATCGGCGCTCGCTTTGATATCCTTAAACCATAAGGTACGAAAGGTAAGGTTGGATTCCCACTCGAAGAGATGATATATTTATTTAATTGTAAATTCGTTCTGGTTTCGAGGCAAAGCGCGGCGTACGTTAGCGTCGCGTAAGAATGTGAAAAGCGAAGAAATGGAAATATTAATGAATTCATTCATTCTCTCGAGTGGGAATCGAACCCACAACCGTCATATTACTACAGTCATGCCCTTGAGCCCGTTTGCCATGACGCCTCAATATAAATAAGTGTTTTATAACGATATAAATGATCCTCCCAAATAACTGTTATACTCTGCAAAAACAGACACACTGCAAAACAACTAGATTATAGGTTAAAACTTAAAATGATATAGTATACAGTCAAAATATTTCTAAGAATTTTCATAATTCACGAGAAACTAACTATAGCGTTATAGTTTACGATCAAATGACGTCACCAAGCGAGTTTTCCTAAATGCATTAAAGTATTACTGACGCGGCCTGAATCAAAAAACCCCGGATTGGCCGATCTTGATTTATCAATATTGCTTCAATATTTAATATAGAATAATCGATTCGTGGTATCAGGAAAGGAAGTTTCATATTTTTCGTTATAAATATTTTTGTTATTTGTATAGTGTGTCAATATTTTGGTTTGTATTCCGTATGCGTGTGGGTAGAGAGCTTTTATTTGTAATCGATTTATCCTTCATTTTTTATTTTATTTTAAAAGAATATGATTTAGTTCGTTTACCTATAATGACTATGAATTTCAAACTTTTCTCTGTTATAATATAATACAGATAATATATATTGAACGGATTTGTGCTATCGTTAACCTTTCAAATGCAAAAATTGGTTAAAACTAACTTATAAAGAATCAAAACAAATAAATATTCCAGCAAGACTACCTGACCAAACAACTGTTAGTAAGCTAACAAGCCACGGTATGATCAAACCCTCAACATGTATTAAATACAAACTTCTCACACCTCTAATCTAATCTAGCTTCACTCTGTATCCCGCCTCTACATATCTTTCGCCTCGTCCACTGTCATCAACCTCTTCGTACGTGCCCTCCGGGGGGTAAAAATGACCTCTATCAACAATCTAATCAACTATCTTCATAAAAAAGAATAATCCGTAATAAAAAGTAAATAATTATAAATAAATAAATATTACAGCAAAGAACAGCTCAGCAACGACTCATCATTCCGCCAGCTGGTCGGCGAGCAAGCTACGGCGTGGGGCGAGCTGGTGCGGAGACAGCGCGCGGAGTTGTGCGCCGCGGCCAGCTCGCGCCTCCACGAGCAGCGAGACCTGCTCAAGAAGTGCTGCGAGCAGGCGCAGTTGGCGCAGATGAAGCAGCTCGAGGGCAAGCACGAGCGGTGAGTTTAATTTTAATCCCAATAGTTATAGCTATTTTCATAAGTGATAACAATTACAATCATAAGTCAGTCCACACAAACGACCAACAACACAACAATAACTCCTTAAACAATATCTTATAAATAATTTCAGTGAATTAAAAGAAATGAACACAAGACAAGCCAAAATCAGCGTGGAGACCAGCAAGGAGGTCGCAAACGATAAAACACTCAAAACAAAACAAGAAAAGGACCGCCGTTTGAGAGAAAAGAAACAGAATAACACTAAGAAGTTTATGGATGAACGTAAAGTGAGTTTTTCGTAATATTTGGCAGTATATTTCAATCACTATATTTTATTAATTTCTAAATATATATTGTATTTCAACAAGATTTGCGTTTACAGTCAGTAGCTAGTCACTAAAATTGGGAATGATTGATATAAACGTGGAAAACTGAAAACTAATTAAAGACTAGTGACCCCCTTTTGCAGCTTCGTCCACTTAAACTACACTATTATGAATAAATCCAATAAATGAAACTCTTAATGGTAAAAAAGTACACAAAATATAGCTTATATTTCAACAATAGTGAAAATTTTTATTGACCCAGTTATGCGGTTTCTGAGCTCAGCGCTCACAAATGAATCAAAAAATAAAAAGACTATAATTTTAAGCATCATTGTTTTGGGTTACATTGATAAATCTTTTATTACCCCCAATAATAGATTTTCTCTCAAATCTTCCATGTACAGACAGGGATCGTTTTAGTTACATGTATCAATTAATTATTTTTTCGTGTTATTTATAAATTTTGTATGTTTTTTAATAATTTCCCAGAACCAGACAATCAAACAGAACCGCGAGAAGGACAAGCTTAAAGCGACTCACGATAAGCAAATGGAGGAACTCTCTAAGGATATTGATAACGTAAGTAGTTTTTATTAATCTTACAATAGGTACTGAGAAACTGACAGTGACAGATTAATAGTCTGTATTCATTTTTAAAATTCTTAATATTTACTCTAAAAGTAAGACTGAGTTATGTTTAAATTGTTATTTTTTCCTTCACGATGTATCCCGCTCCTAAAAGGCTAGACTGAGGGCAAATTAAGTTAAAAAATATTTCATTTCCTCGAGTGGGAATCGACTACAATATATATTGCTAAATATAAAATAAAATTAAAATTACAGCTAATCGAAATGTACAAGATGGAGGAATCAGAATTCGAGATGGCCAGCAAGACCGAGTTTTTTGCATGAAAGTATCCCGACATCGCTCCTCTATTGGAGCAAATGACTTGCGCGGTGAGTGAGTGAGTGAACACAGTGAATTATTTAGTTATATAGTTATATGAAAAGTGTATTTATTAATTTAGTTTATTTTTTTAGTTTTGGCAATTATATATACATATGTCATATCTTAGGCATTATATTGTGATTATAGAACATTAAATAAAGTGACATTATTCTATTATTTTTTATAGCGGTATAACTTTACGATACAAATTGTCTGAATATTTCCTGTATTTAAACGAAAAAACACACTAAAAATCGTTTTAAATTGTGTTCAAATAAGTGATCAAATACCAAATGAAAAGTTTTTATTTTTTGCATTTATTGCATTAATTATTCGCTAACTTATTTGTTCTATAGTCATAAGGTTATGATTAAATTCAAGCAAGTATGTTAAATATTATAAAGTCTATAAAAATATGTATTTAATACTTTACATTAAACTACACCCATATTTTAAATATAAAATTATATTAAAATTATTTAATTTCATTATATATAAATATTAAGAAAGAGAGTATATTTACTTTTATTTAAAATATCTTGTAACTTTTGTGAATTTATCGCTATATATGTATATATATGTATATTTAAAATTATGTGCATCTTATTTATAAATAGTTATTTCTATACAAATATTTGCTTAAGCGTTCCTATAATTCAGTTCAAATAAATACTTAAATATATTTTTGTTGCAACCACAGCAGTTATTTAAATTTTTATTATATTTATCTGATATTTAATAACTTCTTTTTAATATAATTTAAATAACAAAAAACACTGTCTTTAATCTTAAAAAAAAAGAAGAATTATATGTAATATGTTAATTATAAGTATTATTATTATAAACATATTTTACTTACCGTTTACAATAAATACTGATTCCCTCTGACTGACTTACTATATAAAAAAAAGATAATTTCATAAAATTTTGTGGCATTTCCCTCACAAAAAAATCTCATGAAAAATATTGTGTTTATGAAGTTTTTAAATGTGTGTATTATTAATATTCTTCTTAATCACAGATTTTAAAAAATGTGCTGCATGTGGAATTGAATATGTGACCTTTGGCTCAGTAAAATAACAACTAAGCCTTATATGTATATTAATAACACTAAAATAAATTATTATCAACATTATAGTTAAGCTTTTAAAAATATAATAATTATAAAGTTATCTAATATAATTGCTCTTATATTTAAAATTTTAAATAAACTTTTATTATAATTAATAATTTTAATATTATTATTGTGTATTATGATCGTTTTAATAATACACGTTATTATTATAAGCAATTTATATTATTATTATTATGTAAGTGATATTTCTCTTTATAATAACAGTGTTTTTTTTATTATTATTATTTATTTATTTGTCGTAATAGTTACATTCTTATAAATATTTATTTTGTTACTAGTAATAATTATAATTTCTATATTATATATTTCATTTGTCTTTCTAAATTAGTAATTGAAAACTAGCATTTGTGATATTATTACAAAAAACGAATAAAGGAACGATTATTGACTGTTGAAATAGAAAAAAATAAAAGCGTGATTTATTCGGCCTTTCGATATAATTAATAATATAATTATTTATACTTAATTATTGTTTAATATATAATATTAATTTTAATTTATTATAATCACCATTTAAAATATATATTGTCAAATTATATTATTAACGTATTTTATTGTTATTTAAGTAATGTTTAGTCTTCTTACGGATAAAATAAAATGGTTGAGTACAACTTCATTCTAATGATTAAAAATCCGAAAGACGTTTGATAAACATCTTGTCCATAAAGAATTCAATATTTTAGTTTCACTCTTTATTCCTCATATTAGGGATATTAAGGCAGGCGGTGCGAATGTAGTGCCTAAGCACTCCATTCTTCTACTTGGATGATCATATATCCCTTTTTATATTTATAATTTCATTTCTATATTTAAATTTCATTCCAACTTATGTACTGTTGGCACATATTTTTAATTTAATCTATATTTAACGCTATTTACATTCCTTATTTTGTTTCTTTTAATTCTATAAGAAAATAACCATTAATTTAGTAGTGGACCAAAATTATACTTCAACCTTTCCCCATGTTGTAAATAATTATATCTATATTATAATTATAAAAAAATAAGCCAAAGAAAGTATATTTAAAGAGATAATTACAATTAAATTGTAATTACATTCTCTTTATAATGTCAATATTATTAGATTTATTATGTTTATTTTATTTAAAATGCTTTTTTTTCAAAATATTATAATTGTATGTATGTGTACTAATACAAACCTAATGAAACTTAAATAATTAAGACTTAGAGTGCAGTTTTAATTAAATATTTTTAAAATATAAACACTATTTCGAACTAAATATAATTTTTGTTACATGTTAATAATATTTTTTTAATATGTTCATTTATTTTTCCTTTATAAAAAAAATATATTAATCATTGCCACAGTTTTTTTTTAAATAATATTAATATTATATTTTATTTTTAATAATAATTGAAGAAATTCTTAAAATATTTCAATACATATATTAGTAAAATAAAAATTAATTATCTTACAGAATTCTAGTCAATTTTATAAGTAAGCTAAAACAATTGTTTTAAAATCAATTTATGGAAATAAAAATTAAATACTTTTGTGTGACCTCAAATAATAGTCTTTTGTATAATGTCACATAAAAAGTTTGAGTAACTTGTTGATATAAATCTTTAAATTTTATTAAAAATCTAATCATTATTATTATTATAATTAGTATTTGATAGTATAAAAAAATAGTGAGAGTAATTTTTAAGTATATAATATATAATATATAATTCTCTTTAAATGTAAGTTATTTAGTTATTTCTTTAGAGAGTTTTAAAAAAATGAATGGGACTGTTCATTGCAGATTTAGTCAAATAAAAAAAATTTTGTAAATCTTTTTTATCTTCACACTGTGTTCCCGGACTTATTTCCCCACTTTCTGCCCAATTTTCAAAACATTGCGCGTAGAATGACGAAACACAACGCCACACTTTGTCTTGTTATCAGATAAGTAAATTAAATTTATAAATTCTTCCTAGTAACCAATAATTATTTGTATTAAATATTTTATATGTACAAAACCAATGTATTTTCTTTTTAAATGGCAAAGTTAAAGTATTAATTTTATTAGTTCTTTTAAAATCCGCAAAGTACAGTCCAAAATTGATCTTTGATAGAATATTTACATGACACTTCTATAAAATAAAAATAAGTATTCATTAAACAAAAATTTGAATATTGATAAAATGTTTCAATTATGAATCTATTTGTATAATTTATTAATGTTAAGAGCACTTTTCGAAAACCTCACGGTATTGAACCTACGATCCTACATAGTGTAAGAATCAATAAGTAAAGCATATATTCTAAATTTATTATTATATTGTGTAATATAACTTTACAGTTATATATTGAATTATATGTATAACTTGATTCATATATAAAAAAACAATCTTGTGTACAAATAAAATATTTTTTTATTATAAACAAACTCATATGAAAGAGTCAAAATATAAATGAATATTTGTATAATGAAACACACTTTCCGTGCTAAATGGCGGTACTCAACGCTACAAGTTAAAAACGCTTTAAGTCAGTGTTGGGAAATTATTATTTTTTTCCCGAGTGGAAATCGAACCCACGACTATCGATGATCGTATCTTCACTATTACATATAATTCAATACATCACAATTTCATATAATTGATGATGAAATAATATTTACAGTACTTAAATTAATTTTATTACTAGTAATAAAACAACATTGTAACCGAAAGATTTTATTGATTTAAAGTACAATTAAAATATTATTTAAAATTTAAATGGTTTTTTTATTTACTAACCTATTTTCTACTCATGTTATTTACAATGTTATAATGTTACATAGATTCATTTCATGCTTCTAACTTTTTTCTTCTCTTTGTATAAACTCATATGTTGAACTGGAAAATTTTAAATATTTACTAATAAATAAATAGAACAATACAAAAATATTGAGGCCATTGTGGTGCAGTGGCCAAAGGTACACTGTAACACAATAATAGGTTCGATTATTCAATTCTGTAGGTAGGTTAATGGTGTAAGTTTGATCCCCACTCGAAAGAATGAAGTATTATTTATTAATATTTTAATTTCTTTGTTCTGGCACCAAGGCATAAGCCCACCTAATATACAATGCAATGCTTCGAAAAATAGTGAAAATACTAGGTTTCCTCTGGCTGCTCTGCTGTGTGCAGGATACAGCATGACAATTTGTTATGGAAAAGTTTTGTAGAACACACTAATATCATGCTGTATCCCGCACACAGCAGGATATGCAGAGGGAACCTAGAGAAGTGATAAGACACACTTATCTCCACTTTCTTGTCATTGTGTGTTGAGTGGTTGAATTCATTACTGCACTTTGCCTCGACACCAGAGCGAAGATATAGAAATATAAATTTAAATAAATATTTCAACTCCTTGAGTAAGAATTGAACCCACAACCAATCAATTTTACTGTTACACCTTCATCCCTCAGCATCAGGAACTTCTGATTGGCATAAAAAATGCTATATATGAGACTTATGGTGTTTTAGATTTTGGCAAAAAGTGGAAAACAAGAATCTTAATGGGAATGGAATGTCTTAACACTAGCTACCCTCTGCCTACCCCTCATATGTGGTATACTGCATGAAGTAAAAAAAGAAGAGGTACTAAACTTTGAAGTAAGATTAATTCAATATAAAAAAAGAAAAAATATTTTTAGAAATGTATCCATGTTGAATTTAAAACAATTATAGAGTTACTGTTTATTCAGTATTCTTATATATATTTAATCAATTATTCAGAATGATGATGTTGTTATATACAAAGAAATTTTCTTTCCAATTCTTGTACACAAAGTTAATTATGATGGCAGTAGTGACTCAGGGGGCCTAAGTGTGTGAGTGTAAATGCTGAGTTTTGAGTTTGATTATCACTCAAGGAAATGAAATTTTGTTATAAGTAAAATATCTGGTGTGGGCACCAGACTATTCTGAGGTGGGCACGGCCTACGCGGCTTCCCCCCTTCCTTAGTCCATGGAGAAATTGTGAATTTCGCTAGTATAAAATACAAATGAAAAATCCTATATAATTGTACTTACTATATGGATCAAACCGAATAAGTTCTAACTTATCAGCCAGACGTTCTCGTATTGCATTGAATGTATGTCCCGAAACCATACTCTCCATCATTACCATTATGTGTCTGAAAGAAAATAATATTAATATATAATCCATACCATATTACAACATTAGTAATTGAACGATTTTAAGAAATGGAGACGGACTTGCTTTTAGCTTTTTTAAGCAACACATTTGTTAGAAACATAATGAGTGTCTTTATTATTCACTATTAGCTATTTAAATAGTTTAATTTCAACTATTTGTAATAATTCGCATAACCTATAACGAAATCTGAATTCGACAATGACAGCTGATTTTAGCTTTTAAAAAAAGTATCAAAACAACATAGATAAGTAGAGGTAGAAAATTTATGAAATAAAGTAAATTGTACAATAATTGCTTATTTATTATAAAAAAGTAACATTTAAATAAAAATAAGTTTTATATTTTGATTTTTAATTAGTTTTGCTATTAAAATTTACTCAGAATTGCCAGCAGTACAGTTTGAAGTTGGTACAGACTACAGATCAAAAAATGTCAATTCCATCGACTAATCTAAATGATGCCACGTACGTAAAAGGAAAATTATTATTTTGACAATAATCATAAGGCACGTGTGAATTATAACGTTTTGCACATGTAAGAACAGTTATACATAAATGCAAATAGATTTTAATTGTAAATGTCTAAACAAAATAAGACAGAAAAGTTCAGAACGAAGCGCATTGTTCTGGTAACATTCCAAAAACAAACTCGTTCATGTGTCGTGTGATGATGGACTTGTGAGCCGGCGTTGCTGTTGGCGTTTTCGTACGATTTGCGTTTTTTTGTGTTAGTTGTTTGTTCGTTTTCATGTCGCAAATGAAATAGCCAACCCCCGTAAGTGCGAGTTTTGTTAGATTTTGTTTTTAGTAGTGTAGTTCCTACAAAAAGACACAATGTTAAACAACGACATGAATATGGAGAATGGCGGCGGCGACGCCAACTCCAATGTGTCACCGACCAAACTCATGGTGAATTACATCCCCGAGTTGATGACGCGCGACATGATGTACGCGCTATTTTCCGCCATGGGCAAGATCGAGAGCTGCAAGCTGATCGCCAACAGAGGGTACGGCTTCGTGGAGTACGAAAATCACGAGGACGCGGAGAAGGCGCGGGCCGCTTTCAACGGCTTGCTCATGCAAGGCAAGACGCTCAAGGTGTCGTTCGCGCTGCTCAACCCCGAGAATAAGGTTAGCCACAAGCCCGACACAGAGTCGAACCTGTACATCAGCAACCTACCGCCCGACATGACGCTGGAGCGCCTCAATGCGCTGTTCTGCCAGTTCGGCCACATCACCAATAGCCGCGTTTCGCAGGGCATCGGCTTCGTGTGTTACGAGAGCCGGCAACAGGCCGAGGACGCTATCACGCACATGAACGGGCAGTCGCCCATCGTGGGCGCCGGCGCCATCGTCGTTAAGTTCGCCAACAAGCCCAGTGCCAACAAGAACGCGCCACGGCCGCGTGGGCCCCCGACGGCGAACGCAGGGGCACCGGCCGCGGTGCCGGCCTACAACGGCGTGAGCCCGGCTTACAACGGCGTGGGCGCGGCCTTTGGTGCTCGCGCGACCGCCGCGGTGTTCGGCGCGCAGGCTTCGCCGCCGCCCCTGCTGCCCTCGCCGGGCAAGGCGCTGCCCTTCATCAACAAAGGGCAACAACGCTACAACCCCATGGCGGCCTCCAATCACGCGCCGCTGCCGCTGCTGGGCGCGCCGGCGAGTCCCGTGCCGCTACTGGGCGTGGGTGTGGGTGCGGGGCTGGCGGCTCAGACCACAGTGTACGTGTACAACGTGGGTGAGGATGCGGACGAGCTGGCATTGTGGCAGCTGTTCGGGCCGTACGGCGCCATCGACTCCATCAAGGTGATAAAGGACCCCGAGACCAAAAAGAACAAGGGGTTCGCGTTCGTGAACATGCGCGAGTACGACGAGGCCGCGATGGCCATCCAGGCGCTCAACGGCTACGCGCTGAACGGTCAGGTGCTGTCGGTTAGCTTTAAGACGCAGAAAAGAAGTAACTAGGCGGGGGCCCGCGCGGCCGCCGCCTCGACCTTTCATTCCAATCTCAGAATATTTTTGTAGCGATGACGCTCCTCTTTGTGCATTTCGAATTAGTCGCATAAGTATTTTTGTAAGATTTATGATAGTTGTGTACCGGCGCGAGCGCGCCATGACGCTGAGAGCTGAGTTGCCTGACACTTGACAGTATCCGCGAGTATATGTGTACGTTTATTACTATTTCATATAGTATTATATTATGGGAGTCGTATGTATATGTTCCCGGGGCCCGGGGCCCGCCTCCAGTCCCCCCGCGCCCCTCACCCTCTGCTATTTTTATTTTGTGTAAAACAACAATGTATGTTTTTTATCTTTAATAAATTTCATGTTTAAATAGAGTGTATTTATATTTCTCTATTTTGTTTTCTATATACAACGCCCCCGCCCTATCCCGTATCACTTATAGTATGCAGATATTATATATAACATAATCTAATAATTAATATAAGTAGTTATCGGTGGCAGTAGCCATCGCTGACACGTGTAGTCGGCAGGTTGCATGCTGATTGTACGAGAATACCTTTTTTTATTTGTTTATATTTCTCAGTTTTATGGCCTAGTGTTGTTTGCTTGCTATTATATATTTTTTGTATCGTTTCGGGGGTCTATATGTATTATATGCATTATTAGGTGTCGCCTTGAGACCGTCATGTCTGGCTTTGAACCTTTATAAGGCTTCGTAGTTACTATATAGGATGTTATAAAAGTGGAAAGGACAGTCCTACAGTGTCAATGGTAATAGCGTTATCAGCACGAGGGACAGGAAGCGATAAGATAAACAATACAAGTAGTGTGTCCCAAACGGTAATCTACATATAAACAATATCGCCGCCACCGCCGTTAAGTTAACTTGCGATCGATACTTCGTATTGGTGAGTTGTATTGCTAGTCTGTATTGTATTTGTGAATGCCTCTTTTTTTGTATTGGATTACGGATTTTTTTTGGTTTTTTGTTACGTTAGGTAGAGAATATAAG
Organism: Heliconius aoede; assembly: GCA_037355905.1. NCBI lineage: Eukaryota > Metazoa > Arthropoda > Insecta > Lepidoptera > Nymphalidae > Heliconius > Heliconius aoede. The sequence continues at coordinate 222,021 of JBAIZZ010000282.1, forward strand.
ACATTGTTCTTCAGCTCATTTTAAATGCTTGTTTAGTTGAGAAACGTATATTTTTGTGCATAAAAGTTCGCCCTAAAGTGGCATTGTACCTACTACTGCGTCATTATAACGTCAATAAATGCGTTTTTATATTAATATATACAGTCCAATGTATACAGTTCATTTAACTCTGCTATTTTTATGGCGTGAAATTTTATATATCAAACGTCACATAAATTTATATTGATAATATAGGACGTTGCCAACCAGCAATATTGTAAATGTCTGATAAAATCTTGAGACCAGTAGTGGCGCAGGGCAGTGGGTTCGATTCCCACTCGAGGAAACATATATATATATATATAAATTTTAAGCGCTCTGATAACGAAGCGAAACGCGGCTTTGAAATCCACCATTTAACACGCATTGCTCCAGAATTCGGTGGAAAGTGAGGAACGGCGGGATACAAGATATAAAATCTCCATTTTTATTTTAGTTACACGTCCTTAAAAACATTGCAATTTCATTTTCTGACCTTTTTAACACATTGCGTGTCAGGTAGGGAAACCCCCGGTGTAATTTGTCTGTCTAGACAGGGAAAATGATAAATACAAGCATTCCCCCAATTTGGATTGAATCCATGACCTTCTGATTTTGTGTACACGTACATAAATTATAGTTTTCATATATTTGAAAAGAGATGAAACGCGGCGTTGTTTGCTCTTCTATTCGGAAAAACGCGTGAGATATATATATATAATCTTATTTTTATAATTTTTTTATATTATCTTATACAAAAAAATTAAACAATTTCTATATTATTCTTCCATAGCGTTAGTACAAACGCTACAGAATTCCAATATTGATTTAACTTTGACACTACCAATTGAGCTTCATCTGTCCTTTTCAAGGGCAGTCTGTATATATTTAGTCTGGCCGTCTCTCTCGTGCGTGGCGACGACCTGCGTCAGCGACGGGTAGACGCGGTGCCGGCAGGTCTTTACACCCGAAACGGGGGTTTTCTTTATTATGTACTAGCGGGCTAAGTTATTGTTATAATATAACCAATCGTTCCAATAGAAAAATAATCCGAATATTCAGTTGTGGTTTTTGCGCCAACCTCACAAACAAACTTTTACAATATTAGTAGTAGGATAGGAAAGCTTCTAAACTAAAGCTTGTGTATGACACATTCTAATGAAATAAAAATATATAAATTTTCGTTATAGCGGCAACAGAAATACATATCTTGAAAATTTCAACTGTATAACTATCACAGTTCATGTAATGGAGCCTGGGGACGGACAGACAGACAGCCCTGTCTTCGTAATATTATCCTGTTTTACCCTTTGGGTACGGAAGCCTAAAAAGCAGCTTCACGTTTTCCCCACAGCAGCGTAGCCAGAGTGATATGCTAAATTTATATAATAGTCGCTTAGAGATATTTATATGAAACCTTTTATTATAAAAAATAGTTTTTATTTAAAACAGAAAGACAGGCCGTCGTGGTGTCTGACTGGGAAGATGATAGTTATGGGCACTCTAGGGAATGAATAAATTTCATGGTAACAAGACGGGCCATTTAACCGGAGTGGAGAGATCGGAGAGTCTTAACACTAGGTTCCCTCTACCCCATATGCGAGATAAATCGTGAATATATTGAAAAATAATTCTTTAAGAAGCCATTTTTGGGACAAAAATCAAATGAAATTGTATTCTATAGTCCGCAATGCTCAGAGACAGACAATATAAAGGCGATTCTGGTGACGACCTTGAGATCTTATTCGGATATATTTCAGTATATCCTTATAGAAATATATTTTTTTGTATTATATTTAGTATGGCTAGCCTTTTGTCCGCGATTTTGCTTAGTTTTTACGTGCTTTCTTTCTTTTAATCTTATATATAGAAATAAATGACTGCACTTTTTTTTAAATAATGATATGCTTTTAATGTTGTGTTTTATGTATGGACTGCCTTAACTAGGTTCCCTTTGCCTAGCAGCATACGGCGAGGAGCTTAAAAATGTTCGCTATATATATATATAATTGCATTTTGTGTGTATCTATATAGGCTAAATAAAATATTTATAATAATACATAAACATGTATATTTTGATTTAATTTGTTATTTGTGTGTAACTAATTATTATTTAAGTATTATATTTTATAAATGTATGTATGTCATTTATATCTAATAAAAGTATTTTTTGTATTTTTTATTCTATTTTTATTGTATTCTTATATTATTTTCTATACTGACACGACTGACAATTTTGATGCAATCCTCAACTTCAACTCAGGTTTTAAACTCCTAATGAAAAGTTTCACTTTTTTTTTTGTTTAGACGAATAATATCATTGTTCAGGGTAGGCTACGAAAAATATAATTTATAGGCCTAGATCCTCCAGGCGGGTGCAATTGACACTTGGTTCTCTACTTACCACGCTATAACCGGGATAAAGCGTGAAGCTGAAGTAGATTTGTGATTGCACACGCATGCCTCATATACAGGATTAAAAATAAAATATTTCTGCTCAGGTTGACGTCCATTAAGTTCCTCATTTACATTTTAAAATAACATTAGCAAAAAAATAATTTATTATTCTCAAATGGAGGTACTGTACTGTTAAACGACACTAGTATGAATTTTTAATTCGTATATTTTAAATATAGTCTGAAAGCTGCAGATTTCATTTTAGGCCCTCATCTTTACATTACTATTAATAAGTGCTGGCCAGACACTAGAATTGGATAAAGAAACTTAATTTTGTTCACTGAAATACTTGTACTTTTTTATATGAACTCACGGGATTCGAACCCGCAATCATTAGTTAGGTGATGCATTTTAAATTGAACTACAATGGTAGAATTTTATTTTTCTCACTTCAAATATTTTAAATAAATATTTTTCTTATTGAATATAATTTTGTTAATGTATATACAAAAGTCAGTACAGTACACAGTATGGTGGGTTCAAAGACGGCTGCTTAGTGTTTCGTCAACGCTAATTGATGTCTATGCGTACGGCTTTAAAAACTTAATAGACGTATTTTATATGTAGGCATAACTAAATATTTCTTTTGAACGGCATTCTCATTCACGACCGTTAGTTTTCCTTCATCTATGTGCATAATATATATAAAAGTCTTCTGTTACTGACCACTGATAGACAACGAGGCGTAGAACGTCAAAATTTGGGATATTTCATAAATGTTAACTACAGCGGAAGATAATGGAATTTTACGTTAAAACTTAAGTTAAAACAGGTTTGCTCTAAAATTTAGTTGGCTACACGCTGTATCCCGCACTTCCCTTCCCCAGTTTACGCCGAATTTTTAAAGCATTGTGTTTTGATTGGCGGAACTCACCGCCACGCTTTGTTTGGTTACCAGAGCAAAGAAATGAGAATATTAAATATTTCATACTCTCAAGTGGAGATCGAACCCACAACCGTCCTATGTACACTCCCTGCGACGACCTCGAAATTGCAGGCTAAACTGGTTTTATTTCATATATTTTGATTAACAGTAGGTTGAAGTTTAATAAGTCGTTCATAGTAGATAGGTGTAGTATTTTTATGAAAAAATTGTAAATTTTTATGTAATCGCTTTTTGTCATACACTCGCTAATGGATTGTCTGATAACGCTCTCGAGTTACTAAGTACTATTTAATTTGGATATATGAATGTTTTTATACGAATGTCCATCCAACACTATCCTCAAACTAGCTTTTGCCAGCGAGTTCGTCCACATAGCGATAAATAAAAAGTCCCCGATATTAGAGTAGAGACTCCTACAGTGATCTAATAAAGAATAGTCTTTTCTCGATAAATGAACTATTCAACACGAAAATATTTATTAGTAGTTCATGAGATAGCGCGTTCAATGAAAGAAACTCTCTATGCCAAATCTAAGGTAAATTATTATAATGTTTTTAAATTCTATGTATTGTACCAGAAGGTATTTATTTTTCTATAGCAATGGTCGAAGAGAAAATGTAATCTTATATACAGGAAAACACGTACCTATACAAATATAAACAAAAACTAACAGTAGGCAGTCCTGGGCAAAAAGCAACGATAGCTTCAGACATTCAATACGCAATATGTTTGAGTTGGCTTCAATTTGAGAACAGCGCTGAGGGTCTACTGGGTTGAGAATAAAAATATTTGAATAATAGAAATCTCAGGGCGGTCTAGATAAAAAGTAGATACATACAAAAAAAGGGATTCTCGTGAGTAATATTGAAAATAAGTTAATTTCGTCAAGATATCGTTTAATTTATCAGTTTCACACACGTTCGCAATACAAACCCTGCAAAATTTTATACACAAAAGAATATTTTTTGGCTTAAAGGAAATAAGTATATTATTTACAATATAATGAAGTGTGTCCGTATGTACAGTATTTTTTAAATGCATATACCATTGTCCCATTCATATTATATACCTATATAATATACATATATAATAATTATTCATATTATAGATTACTCACTACGCCTGTCTGTGCTTCACGCTCATAAGATTTCTTAAACCAAAAATGAAAAATAATAAATGTGCAAATAAAATCACATATTTTTACAAACATTATCAAATATTTTTAGGTTTTTCATACATATAGTGTTAGTGTGAGATAGTGTTATCAG
>JBAIZZ010000282.1:226749-285066 GCA_037355905.1 Heliconius aoede
CTCCACATTTTCTTAACAAATTAACAAGAGGGTGAAATAAAAATACTAAATAAAAAGCTTAATACTACATTTATTTGTCGGTTCAACGTACAGACTTAAGGCATCCTGTCATTGGCACAGATCCCGCGACCACCTACCCACTACGCGCCCCCCCACGCCTCGCCACTGAGCAACAACGTCACAACGGAAATGGAATGTATTATTATTAAAATAACGGAATGCCAAAAACATTACGCTACGGATACAATACAATATACATTAAATAAAACAAGACTAGACATTTTAGGGACGTCGTGAATTAATATTTACAAAGAAAGCTTTTATTTAATTATTGAAAATGCTGATTGTTGTATTAAAAATTTAAACGCAGCTAGAATTAAACCTGCTAACTCTTCTGGTCTAAAATAGTCGAAATGTTCTAGTCCACAATTTTCATACCATTTCAACATTTATTAATATATCTCTGAATATTTGCGATAGATAGAGATTAGAGATAACAGAATGTGATATAAATCATTTAAGTACGTACAGACATGATTCACGACGATTACTTAAAATAACAAAGAATACAAAATAAAAAAAATGGACGCAAAAATATTACATGACACACTTGGAACCAAAGTGATTTAACTCAAAATTTAAAAAGAATTTGATTTCAATGAAAAAATTGTAAAAAAAGACCATTTTACGAATTTATACACATATTTCTTTTAATTTTTATATTTCAAGTTAAACCACTTTCTCAAGTTACCGATTATTGCACAAATTGCATATAAAAAATAATATAATAATAAAATAAAATAATAACTCTAGTGTGATACTGGCCTGGCCTTCGAAATACTACAATTCAAAACCGAATCATTATCATTCCAGCATTTTTTAGGCACTGGGTTTTTTTTGCTAATATCAAAGCTAATTTTTATTAATATTACATTTTTCGATATATTTTTAATGTATATATCTTAAATATAAGTTCAGATCGCGTTAATGGCCACTTGTGTTTTGGGTTCGAGGGGATTTTTTTATTTGTATATTTATGATTTTTAAATCATATAATATGTTATTATAGGAATTTATATAGAAAATTAATTTTGAAAGTAAATTAGTATAATTCATAAGCATATTAATGATTGATTTAAAATATTAATACAGAAAAAAAATACTATGTCTATCTCATATCGACTGATATACCATATTTACCTCAAGTGGCCCTCGAACCACACACCATCACACAAGCAATAATATCAATACAATACAAATACTATATAATATCAGTTTCCGATACAGATATGCATTACGAAATCCAGACTAGTTAAATTTCACATTAATACATACAACTGTTAAAATACAAAACCGTCTCTACATTACTTATTTACTTAATATTACCAAAAAAATTAGATATTTTTGTAAAAAATACCGTCTTTTTTGTACATATGTAGCAATAATTGAAATATACACACGTTTAAACGAACCTAGTACTTTCATCTCTTATTAATATATTTGTACTATTTATAATATAAAGAACATAAAATGGCTAAATATCGTGAGTTAAATAATAAGCTTGTTACAAAATACGCGAGTTATTTACATTTTTACATTTTTGCTAATCTCATTAAATAATAATTAATAATATACATATTAAATACCTTAATTGTTATTTTTTGTAATAAAAAGAAATAATCTTAAGCTGAATATCGTAAGGTCTATGTCATTATTTTAATATATCAACAGATAATAAAAGCTGCCAATCATTAAAATCGATGCCAATCCGATTATAATCGATATATATTACCAATTCCGATGATCAAGTTACAACTAAGAAATCCATTCGAGATATTAAATGGTAAGCAAAAAATATTCAAATACCCACCTTTTTCCTTAAAGTAAATTTAAATATCTTTATAATAATAATACACAAATTGCTTAGAATAAAAAAGATCCTAATAGATGCAATATTATGTACTAGAAACCGAATCGTAATTCGCACAGTAATTTCGAGTTGAACACTTGAATTTCCTCAAATGTCTTAAATTCGAAACATGAAAAAAATCTTAAATATTAATGTTACATACATATATACGAACCATATAAGAACAAATAGAGCATCTTGCGTTTACTTGTGACTATAACCTTCCTCAATAAATGGGCTATAGCAGTTCCTCAAGTAAATGAATTATTCTTTTTATAATATTAGTATAGATTTTTGTACAAATATTATTGGACCTTGGAACACATGTGGTATTAATAAAATGAAATGTATGTTATAACATTAAAAAAATAATTTGATATAGAAAAAAAAACCGGATATAACTGTATTTGCTTTTATATGATTCATACAGCAAATACTTAGAAGCGTAATTGTAAGTAAATTACATAATTATGAACACAATTCCACAATATTTATAAGTATTAAGTTTAAGTTGTTTGTATGACGATGTTGATTAAACATTTGTTTAAATAGAAATATAATAAGAAAACAAAAGTTATCTTGATGTCATTAAAATTGATAGATAGTACGTAATAGGTCCAAAATTTAATTACAGGATTTCTTTTGAGGGAACTGAGTATTCCCTTTAATTTCTGTTTTGATTGAATGACAACCAATCTGGTTTGATTTTTTAAAATATTTGAGTAATTTAAGATAACATTATGTACCATTAGTACTTACAGTAAAAGTACAAAAATTTGACGTCATAAATCATATTCGTCAATAATCATGTATCATATTGTCATTAAATAATAGAAAAAAAAATATTTTGTCATTATTTCAACTGAAATGTAAATAAATATTTTGTCGTACATAATGTTTTACACTAAAACAATTTTGTATTATGCAAAATAAAAAAAAAAGTTATAAGTCAAAAAAAAGATTTCAGCCAATTAATCAATAAATATAAGGGCCTTATCTTTTTTTTTAATATATAGGCTGAGTATACTAAAAACTCTTTCAACATTTTTTAAATATTTCCCAAATAAAAAAAACAAAAATATGTTCCAAATCACCAGGACAACAGAAAGACAAAACTCGTCCAATACATGATCCCAATCCAATGTCCAATGCTGTATTCACTAATACTTTTGCTTATAAATAAAGGAACAGCTAATAAATCAACCCCTTAAGCTGTATACATTAAGACCGTTGCTTAAAGTAAACGGAATCATTAATAAAAAAAGAACACAAATCTGTTTCACACTACAAGGATACTAGTTAGTAATACCAGTAAGTAACCATAAGGGCTTTATTATACTAGGACTTTCGCTTTTAAAAAAAGGAACAGCTATTATATATCAATTAATCCATAAACTGTAAGGCTGTAAACACTGAAAAGTCCTTAAGCACGTAAAACTCTGCTAAGAAGCGTCACAGAATAAAAAAAACACAAATCCGTTCCACGCTACCAGGACAGCTGTCACACGAGGTAGTCGTCGAACTTCTTCAGCCTTCGCTACGACTGTCTCCTGTCGCCCATTGCCTCGGGACTGAATCGAACCCGCGCCGACCCGCTCGAGGCGTCCCTCGCGGAAACGTAGGAGCTATCCGTCTCGCTTAGACTCTCAGGTGGTGTTGGGTTCGTTGGTGTGCTCCCACCTGATGTATTTTTCTTATATTTCTTCAAACTAGACCGTAATTTAGCAGGTATTTCTAATCCTTGGTTAGCTTCATCAGGATAATAATCTCTTGGTAATGAATAATCGTTGCTTTTCCTTGGATATTCCTTTCGGGTTTCTGATCGATTGGGATACTTCTCCCTATATTGTCTTGATGGCGAAAACTCCTCATGATGAGAATTAGTAGCTGATGAATTCGAAGGTGTTCTTCTGTGGTACTGTCTAAACTCAGTTGGTTCCCGGTAATCGAAGGAGCACTCATCGTATCCATAGTAAGGATGCTTCACCACATAATCAGCTGTCCTTTCAAACGTATAAGGCTCATTTCTATAATAAAAATCTTGTATCCTTTCTTGGGATGTAGGTTGAAAATTTTCTCTATAATTATGGTATAAATCTGCCAAGTGATCTGAAGTAGTGGAGGAAGTTCTACGTGGTGAGGGTGTGGGTTGCGTTGAAGTGTAGTTGGTGCCGAGGCCCGAAGTCCCTGACAGAGGCGGCGCTGAATGCCCATAGCCCGAGGACGAGGATGGGTGTGCATAATGAGTTGGCGAATCGGTAAAGCGTATGGGTTTCTGTTCTTCCGTTTGAAGGCTAGATATCTGAAAATAAATAAAAATGCATATATGTATAAAGATAATTAAAAATTACAAATCGTATGTTTTATTTTTCCTTTCCTTTAATATGCTTTTTAATAGTTTTTATGCAATTAGGCAAAGCCTTTCAGATTATTGTCTTTAATACTATTACACCTTCGTTGTCAAGAACACTTTTACTGTTTTGCATAAAATACGAAAAAAAATATCTTAATTTTTACTTTATAAAAATTTTTTTTGTCTCTCTCTCTCTCCACACTTAAATTCACTCATAAAATAGGTCATAACTCACAGGCGACCCAGTAATAGCGTTCAAAGGCGCGCGCAGATGCCTCGTGGGTCCGTGGTAGGTGTTGTGCGCGAACCCGTAACCCTCGTAGACGGATGGCGGAATCACTTCCGTTTCTAATTCCGGCCTGGAATGGAAAAGGGAAAACTAGTGTTAAGCAGCTCCGTTTTTATTAAGATACTTCCACTTCCAGTCTAATTTCCGACGACTTTCCGTGGCGGAACTCAACGTCGCCTATTGCCTCGAAACCAAAGGAAAAAACAAAAAAAATTAAATATTTCATTTCCTTGAATAAGAATCGAACCCACGACTCGCCGCGTCCGTTTCCTATGCAGTCAAACGAATGACACGCTGTGTGGCTCAATGTGTGCTGCAAAATCCGAAGGTTGTGGGTTCACTCCCTACTTGAGGAAAGGAAATACTTATCTATATTTTAATTTCGTCGCTCTGGTGACCGACTACTGGGCACACTATATACATATAAACAATATTATCTCACCTATGCGGTTGTAAAGTAGGATGTAAGGGGCTGACATTAGACACTCTGACGTCATACCCGGCCGCCACACCTCCAAGCAAAGCCGCCATGTTGTACATCACTAGCTCTATTATACTTGGCTTTTTGTATTTGTAGCCTGAAATTATTTATATACATATATATTTGCAAAAAGACATGACACAGTATCAACAGTATGTACTTCAACCTTTTATGAGAACAAACAAAGTTGTAATAACTCTTTTTGTTCTTAAAAAAGGGTGAAGTACTTTTATTAAAGGTAAAAGTATTTTTTTAAGGAATTTATAAAAAAAACTATTCATGTGTGATTTGTTATTCGGTGGAATAACAAAATGAACAAAATGAAATGAATAAAAAAATGAAACACACAAACCTTCAGTGCTATACAGCGTCGGCATAGGTATCGTATAACGGGACGAACTACTCAAGGGGAACTCGGGCCCCCAGTCGTCCGGGCTGTAGTCTGTGTAAGGAAGAAAACAACCTATGTGAGAAAAACATAGGTTAGTCACAACTACGTGCTATAGCTAGGGCACGTGACAAAACATCGAATCAAGCTAAATCAAATTATCTCCAATATTCATATTTAATAAGCAAAAGTGGTTTTCTTTTTGGAAAAAAATATATATTCAGGTAGAATGTAAACCTGTAATATAAAATATATGTATATACAATATTGTAACAATTTTATCGTGTACAAAACGATTTCACAATCGATGTTAATAAAGAAAATTGACATTAAAAACAAATAATCGAGTCCCCATCGCGCATCGATTTAACATCAATCAAAATTACAATGTTCATAACAACTTGATTATGACAGTTCTTTTTATTTCATTGTTATTAACATTAATGTCATGTCAAAATAAAATAAAAAAAAATCAAATAAAAACCAAAATAAACAGATAATATATACATACACAAAAGAGAGAATCTACGTGTACAATATTCACATGCAGTGTGTGATTGCATAGAAGTAACAAACATACTAGAGTGAGACGGAAATACTTAATACATAATTTGTATTTACTCAACACTATGCGTTAGAAAGAGACAGACAATGACATATCGCCTACTCCAGTATATTAGTCACTATATATAACTACGCATGCCAAACAGTTCATACTTTAAAAGAATAATAAAAAAGCAACATAAAAAGCTGACATAAATAAACAAAACTATACTTACATTATGTGCAATAGTATCGTCAATGTCCGTCTTAAATTGAGTTATGCGGTATTTTTAATATAATATGTTATTTGGTAATTCTTCACAATCGCGTCCCACGTTAGCCGGTGTGAATAAGCGCAAGCTTCGTAGCTTCTTGTTTCGCCCTTCACCGGATATTTATTGATTTTTAATTCATTTCCATTCATTTATTATACTTTTTTTTAATATATATGTACGATAATTTTTTCTCACAAATGTTATAGGGTAGTTAGTAGCTAGTATTAGTATACCCATGTTAAAAGAATACGCCAGCATCGATTTTATAGAAAAAGGTTTATTTGATATATATATAAAAAAAATAATTATCATCTATAAGGAGAACCAGATCACCAAAGTATTTGAATCGATAGCGTCAGCCGTAGTCGCCACCGCTTCGTTTAACATCTGAGCCTCATATGGAATTCCACCACCGGTACTTATTAATAAGTAATCTGACGTACAGTCCAAGAGTTCTAAGCAGAGCTTTGCGTTTGTGTGAGTGTTCATATATATAGTGTAGTTATGGCGTCACTCGCTTGGTCTAAAACAGTTTATACTGCCTTTTAACAAATGGCATACACCTCTTGTACTGTAATTTATATACTAATATTTTATTTTTATGTTCAATTTATTAAAAGTGAAAGGTGAAATGAACACCATCGCTGATCAAAAATGGAAATATGTATGTGACCAAGCAGTAAAAAAAGAAAAAAAAATCATGTATACAACACAGATTTTTATTATATAACAAAAACCATTCATTATTGACAGAAACGACACATCAAACGAGAGTGAAAATTACGAGGATGCAATGTCCGGTTAAAAATAATCGATGTATTTTTGTATAATGTTTGGTTTCTTTTCTCTGGCTCTACATAAAGAGGCACTCACACAAATAAGCCCAGCCTATGCCTCGCGAACTGTACTAAATGTTACAATGACAATATATGTTTTTGTACTGTAAACGTTTTTAGCTCGACTAATAATGGACGCCTATACGATCATGTTATATCAATTACCAATTAACAGCAATTGAAGTAAAAAAATATTTAAAAAAAAAATACTTCAGACAAAAAGGTTGTCGAAACGGCATTTCGTATAGACTTCCAACTATAAAGTCATTAAGACATTGTAAACATTTGAAAGCGTGCCATAATATGACATGGTGAAGAGACGAAGCGATTTATATTATACGAACTAACGAATAGGTAAGTACGAAAAAAATACATATAATATATAAAAAATATCAACTTAAACCGTATAGTCAATTATAGCATAACTATGAACTGAGAAGCATGCATAGCACTTATCTAAATAACTGAAAACAGGCTGAAAGCAAACAAATGCTTACAATTTACAAAAAAAAAAAAAAACAAAATATCAAACGAGTACAAAAAAAATAATGAAATAATAAATCTATGTTCATAACAAACATAATCTACACAAAAACTCACAAATACAAGACAAAATTCGAATATCACACGACAATCATAATTATTCTCTAAGATATAACTACTAATTACTATCAAATACTTAATTATAATTAACATTACTATAGATTCGTTTAAAATCTGCCATATTTATTGTAGAATTCATTTGTGACATTGCCATATCGTAAATAAAAAAAAATGATTTAACATTACATAAAGCCAATAATATAATTAATTCAACTACAAAAAAAATTGAATAAAAAATGTTTCCAAATTTTTTAATACATATTTTTATGGAAAGAAAAAAAATTAAGTCACACACGATTTAAAAAAAAAATACATACAAAAAAGTACTTACAAGGATATGGCAGATTATCTTGAGACGTTCCTTTAGCAGCAAAAACAAAATTAAACACAAAATTAGTACGAAATGTAATACATTGTAAAAGGGTAAAAACCATATTTTTTTAACTACTTTTTTTATGTTTACAATTTATGATTAAATGTTAATAAACTTTGACAATGAATTACATTTATGGCAAGATGTAATTTTGTCAGTCAGTCGTTTGAAAATGAAAGTCTTTTAAGAGGAAATTATTCTAGTTATGTAACTTATACTATTTAAAGTTAACTTTTTCCGGAATACTCTTAACTAATATATCTTTCGATTTACAATGAAATATTTGAACACATACTAAAACTACATATTATCCAACAATATCAAAATAATAATTACAGCTAATGAGATAAATGCGTCATAAATCTAGTAAAACTGGAAAATGTAAAAAAAAATACATATAAAGTAATACAAAAAAATTATTAAAATGTACTATTAATCTGTAACATTACTGATATCTTTAAATTAAAAAACAAAGTCTATTTTAGCCAAATGCGTCAAGAGTAAAAAGAAAATGGCGTTAACACAGGTCAGAACCAAAACAGAAATTTAACCTAAAAACTAACTTAGACTAACAAAAATAAGTCTTTTTTATTTCTTTTTTTAACTTAGTAACTAACTTAAGATCTAAGATCAAATCCATGGAACTTTATGTAACTTATTTACATACAATGCTCAGGGACAAGTATAAATTGTCAAAAAAAAAATTAAAAAGTTAACAGATATTCAAATTCCGAATTAAAATTTCAAAGTCGTTACCAAAAATTGATTAAAAAAGCATTATAAAATGCGATCGCGAGGAATGTTAACTACAATACAATCAATGATATGTAATCATATATGGCTTGACAATGGTGACTTGTGTCATAAATGTGTATCATGTCACGACATACACAAAAAAAAGTTAAAGATTTAAAAAAAAAACATTCTAAAAACCAATAATCCTAAAAACATTTTAATCTAATATATGGGGTAAACCAGAGAGTTATTTGTCCATTGACAGTGATTGCCCGATCAAATAAAATACAATTAGTTAAATTTAAATTATTTAGTATGTTTATTTTCATCTGTACAGTTTTGTGAATATTTTAATATTAAAATAGACAGATTTGCAATTTACAAAAAACATGAAAGCAATTTTCCTAAGGATTTACAAAAAAAAGTTTATAATATAGTATTTTTTGTATATTTTAATATTTTCGCATGAATGTGTCTAAATTAGATCTGTTTTTTATCTACCTAACAACTTTTTAATTAAATAAGATCTCCTAATAATTATTTTATATGTTTAATCATTGTACTTTCTCATAGGTTTCTCTTTTGTATATATATATATATATACATCCTTTGTTACATAATTTTGGACCAAAACTTTAGTAGAAGCGAAAATAGTCCACTAACTAGCGTGTAAGAAAGAGACAATAAGTTTGTCTGAACTCGCATAACTATACGGTTTACCCAACAAAAAACTACTCATCCCTCAACAATTGCGTTGTTTCCGAAGACAGATTACCAGCAACAGCCAACAAACCGGCCAAACTGTTCGAGCGTATACTCTTGAGGAAGTTCCTCTTAGGGTCCGGTTTGGGTCCCCGAGGCGAGGCGTCAAACACCGTATCATAGTGATGCGGGACAAGCTCAGAGGTGATATCCGGTCGGAACAGAGGGCAGAGGAAGAAGCGGTTCTTGCGCGGTTCCGTTACGTCGAGCAGGTCGTCGTGGCTGCCGCTTCTCTTTTTCGCGATCTCGGATTTGGGTGCGCGTACTTGAGATTTGGATTTGCGCGGTTTACGTTTCGTTTCGTCGTTGTTTATCGGTATTAGCCCTGTACGGCGGGTTTAGGTTATGTTTTGTCTTGTTTTAGTTATAGATTACATTTAATACTGAACATATGAATATAGCATAAAAAAGAAATTCAATAGCAAAGTGTATTTTTTGTAGTCTTCAACTTTGTAGTTTTGTGCCTGAGAGAAATGAAAAATGTCAAAATTTATATACAAAATATTATTTATAATTTAAATGATGTCCTCATTCATTCTTTTTTAGAATACCTTGTGAATTTAACACTTTATTGCTATTTTATTTCTTTTTCAATTTTTATAAATACATGATATATTCATTATTTATTTAAATTTAGTTAGTTTGATTTATAAGTAAAACAAGACTCATCGGTTATGGAGCAAATATTGTCAAATAAATATTATTATAATATAAAAAATACAATAATACATTACATTTCATCGTAGATGTAACACTTATATCATACATCATATATATTACATTGGAAAAAAAAATCAAAATCATATCAATCCTACTAATTAAACATTAGTGAAATTCTAACTTTGTTAAGAGTATATGAGATAAATAGGTTAAAAATTACATAACGACACAAGAAAATGTTTCTGGATCCTTTAAAATTATTGGTTTACCAAAAAAGGTAATTTAAGTTTAATTTGGCAATATTAGAACTTCACATCAGAAAGAAAATTTATAAAAAGGCTATTTATTAAGTGTGAATTGAGTAACATATTTCCTACAAATCTTTCTAATAGAAAGTAATTTTGAGTTAATTTTATTAAGTGTGTTAGAATTCCTTGAAAATTATTAAAATTAGAACCAAATTAGCGAAGTTAAATTTAGTCTGGAAAAATATCATCAAATGTAAAATAATGTATGTTTTTTGAAATTCAATATTGTTTAATGCATTTCGCACTTTATCGTTACAGAGAAAATCTAATATTTTGACACTCAATTCTTCATTATATGAGATTAAAAATTGATGCTTTTAGTCATATAATGTGTATAAGTGTCTATCTCTAGAGTATGGTCGTACCTGCGTGCGCGGGCGGCGCGCGCGGCAGGTGCGGCGCGGAGGTGGAGGGGCGGTGGGGCCGGGGGCGCAGCGGGGGCAAAGGCAGGTGCGCGCGTGCGCGCTGGTGTCCCGTCGATGGGCCCCACGTCTTACCCTTCACGCCGTCCGCCGGTACTGAGGTGGACGACCAATTATTAAGTTATATATTGAAACCATATTAGTGCGATTTGACAGCATCTGACTGCAAACATGGTGATTTTGATTTCGATTCCCGCTCAAGGAGATTAATTATTTATTTTTAGAAAACGGCTAAGAATTTGAACGTAGTAGGATTTAAACCCACGCCTCTTGCAAACCGTCCAAGCTCTCTGAGCTACGTCGAAATTCTTATACGCTTGTTACAACTTATTTGTCTCTCTGTGGGGAGATTTTTTCCGCTACCCAAAGATAATTAATAAAAATTATCATTTTGCAAAAGAGAATGTTATTCTTAAATAGCAACAAAAACGTTAGAAATTGTCGTTAGATTTACAGAGAGTTACTTACAAGCAATCGCTCTCATAATGGCGGGCGAGCCAGGCGGAGTGTCTTTAGCCACTGCCACTAACTGTTTAACACTACACTCGTCGTCTGAAGGGCGTACTGTTAGTGTGTGACGAAAGTCGAGCGGAGATGATATAGTGTCCTTTTTGAGCAACTTTATTTTGCTGAATTTGCCTGTGGATTAAAACATGTATTCAAAGAATAAAAATTTAAAATTATCAATATGAAATGCCATAATGCCAAATTGATGCCATACTTCACTTACACACTTCTCGAAGACATGTGTTTAAATTATCAAAGCTATAACATATACGTTATTAGTAAAACGGTAATAATCATTGAAAAGGGCATTTTCAAAAAATACAAATCATGGGAAATTTAGTAAAATTTAGAATATTACCTTTTTTTTGTTTATCAAAAACCGAAAAAGAAATACATTTTCCCTTTAGCGATTAAAGACTTATCAGAAAATATTATGTGTAGTTGAAACAAAAATATGAACATAATATAAAACTTAAAAGTACCTTTTCTTTTATTAGGCTGAGGCGGCTGACTGTGGGACATGTTGCTCGCAAATATCAATATATGTAATTCCCTCGCCGCTAAGTCTATCTCTCTCATCTCCAACTCTCTTTCCTTTTGCGCCAGGTTCTGTTCTACGAGCCTCTGTTGTAGCTGGGCCCTTGTTAGTTCTTCTTCGCGACACCTCAACTCCTGTAATGAGTTGTGTTAAAATGTTTATAATGTGTCAAATCAAAAATAATCAAATATATACTTAATGTAAATAAATATTCAAGAACAGATTAATTAATTTAAAACAAAACGTTCAAAATGTTTGCCAAACAAAATTATTAAGGTAAAACAAATATATATATTTTTAATTTCTTTTCATTAATGTTAAATGTCAGTTATATTGCTATGTCACTCATCCTGTTTTATAAATATTGCCTTTTGGATGTCCAAAATCTATACGATAATGTGTCAATTACTAAGTGGGAGTCGAATCTACAACTATAGCGTGCTACGAAATGCTAGTAACTGCCTCTGCCAATTACTTGTGCATTGACTTGTCCCAAAAAACATTTTTTTTTATTTACACAGCACTTTGTTATTTTGAATAAATTTATTTGACTTACAGTTTCGTCCTTACAAAATCATAACTACATTTATCAATAAAATAATTTAAAGAATGGAATAAACATCAGAACCCTAACTTTTTTTTAGGTGAAGTTTTATAAAAAAAAACACACACACACAGGCACAAATAAAACAAAAACGCCAAGTTCACAATGTGCACTAACCTCCTCTATAGTTTTGCATTCCTGTGAGCGTTCAAAGGAAAACAAACTTATATTAATAACATTAAACCATAATATTTTCATGTTCAATATATCATATTCTAATAATATTAGCGAGAACTTTACCGAGCTTATTGAGAATACTTACATAAACATGGTTTTAGTCGATTTAATATTTAACTAAATAATTACATTCACAATGTAATTATTTAATCCACTTTAAATAAAAGAGATAATCAGAATGACGTTGAATTGAGGTATGGTTTTTTTTTGGTGGAAAAAACGGTGTCAAGGAAGTGAGTGAATATAGAATTGAAGAAAGTTAGTTTTAATTACTTCCAGACATAATACGAATCAAAGAACACGTAAAATCTTTTCACGCTAAGCTTTACCTGTTGTGTATAAAAAATCTAGACCCAACCGTTACTTATATCAGATCCTTGACTCAACTACTTTTCATTTCTACGTAAATCTATTAAAAACTCGTCTGTGTGGGATTTCAATTTCATCCTGGATTAAGTGGAAAGGTTCGTGAGGCGCGTGGGTAAACTCTGTTTGTCTTATAAGAACCTTATATCGCCTAGGCGGACCCCTAGTCTTGTCTTTTTTTTTATGGAAAAGGCAAGTCAATCTCGGATACATTGGACGGATCACCACATGGTAAGTGACCATCGACGCTCGCGACTCCGTGTATCACCAGAAGAGATTGAAATCTTACTGCAATCTAGATCTAGACTCAACCTACCTTCTCCTTTCTTCGTAAATCTCTTAACACTTCCTCTATTTCCAGTCTCCATCCATCTTGCATAGTGTGGAAGGACTCGTGAGGCGCGCGGGTGAACTCCGACTGTCTTATACGCTCGAGTTTTTCCAGTATGTCACGGAAGTGTGGACGTTCTCGGGGATTGGAACGCCAACACGCTGCGGATTTTGGAATAAAATAATGTATATTTGTATAATTATAGTTTTGGTCGGGTCCAAGTTTAGTTATATTTTATTTATTATATGTAAAGTTTTTAAAATTTTTAAATTGATTTATTTTTAAGTTAGAGATAGATAGTCTATGATAAATAAAAATAAATGGGTTTAATAATGTTCACTTCATGCAAAATTATACAGCGATAATTTAAGAGATCAATTTACTTTTAACACTAGAAACAAAAATTAGCTCTGATCTAACCTTAATTAAACTATTACTTCTGACTGTAATCAACAAAAATTAAAACCCAAAGCAAATTTACCTTCCATCAAAACCCTCCAGCTTTCCGGACAGGTGCTTGGTATGGGCAGAGTGAGTTTGTTCACCGCCACTCCGTAGGCCACAGCCAGTGCATCTATGCCTTTGTATGGCGTTTCACCCGTGAGTAACTCCCATAGTAGAACACCGTAGGACCACACGTCCGACGCATGGGAGAACGTAGAGTTTTTTATTACCTATAAGTGAAAAATATGTATTTTTTAGCCTCACACTGTATTACGTACTCATCTTTACTAATATTGGGAAGTACAAGAGTTTGTATAGATGGTATAACGCACAAATTGTATATAGTCCATTTATCAATCTGGGTTATAATATTTTACATCAGATTAATCGTTCGACTGTACCACAGGTGTGTGCTCAGAGCAACCGAGAGTCAGGCAACTTACTTGTAATAAAGAGCATTTGCCGTTATTTATATTTATTTTCACGTACCTATAACCTTTTATAAGGATTCTACGAGTAAGACCATTAGGAAACATTTTTTCCTATTTTTCTTACTCTTGTTACATCATAAAACGCATAATTTATGTAAATAACGTATTACCTATGCTGTCGTGCCGGTGTTTATAATAGAACTTACACAGTAACATGTAGCTTAGGTGATAATACAATATTATAGCATTAACGAGCTGGTTTGATGATGGGCCTAAATATTGGTACTCTTCAGAGGATATAAAAACACCGTTTTAGTTTAGTGTTTATATGATTTATACGTGTACATCTTTAAATATAGATTTATACTAACTCGACGATTTTCTTTCACACATCAATAGTAGATATTACAATAATGTGTTCGTCGCTATGTGCCCTACTTCTAAGTTATACTTAATACTGTTGTTATAGTGCAAAGTGGAAAAACCGCACGTACGAGCAATGTCAAGGTTCTGTACTTTTCTCTAGTAAGTTATTATAAAATATAGGGTTCTTACGCTAAATTCATATAACTCCTGCCGTGTTTCGCGTATAAAATATGTAGTAAGTATAAAGTATAGTGTTTTTTTTTTCATCTTATCCTTATGGCTGTATCCCGCGTGCATCAGAGCAGGTATAGATGACCGACACCTAATGCCAAAACCTTTCGCTTAATGATCTCTATCCGAAGTCCAGACACTGTATGTGCGGCGGAACTCAATGCGGCACTTTTTCTTACCAGAGGGGAAAAATGAAATAGATTCGTCCTATAGGGGCTTGAACCCTCACACAGGCCTGTACTAATGTGCCATGATGGTCTCAATGGTATGTGATATTTTTTGTATCTACGCTTAGAGTTCCTTTTTTTTATAGAATTCAGTTGTAATATCTTCGTTTTCAAAGTTAACCCACATATTACAAGTTTTGAGAAAAAAAACGATAAAGCAGATCGGCTAAACGAAATTTCTAGGCAAAGAGCGGCGTTAAGTTCACTAACTTAATATCTCGAAAAGTGGTGGTTCTCCAGAAGTGATGAAAAGTCTAAATATTAGGCACTGTCAGTCTTGCTATATTGCTATATTGACCTTCAACTCTATATTATACAAATATTAAGTCAACTTAACAAAAAATTTAAAAAGTTTTTTTAAATTTTATTTTTAACATTTTCATAACTTTTGTTCATTACCTTAACATATTTTAATATGTGGGTTTAATCTTATAATAGAGTGACAGTGATTGAGTGTAATACTTAGATACTTTTTTAACTTCACGCCGTGTAGAGAGCCAAGTTTTGAGACACTACGCTAAATGACGCTAATAAAAATTAAACTATCCGTATGTATACCTCTGGTGGCATCCAGGCGTACGTCCCTGCTGCTGACATTCTCGTCGTCTTGTAAACTTCCCGAGCGAGTCCGAAATCTGTTATTTTGAGGGTTTTGTCTTCTAGATTGTCATCAGAGAGTATCGTTTCGCTGAGCAAAACTGCAAAACAAGAAAAATCAGTCAATAGATGTAATTTTAATATTACATTTTTAAATAAATAATCAAGGTTTTTTTTATATTACAATAAACACATACACAAAAGGAAAAATCTTATGCAATGAGGACGAGAAGAAAAAATTAACTGAATTTAAAACGAAATAAAAATATTTCAAAGTAAATATTAAGAAGATAATATATCAGCATTTAGAGACAAAAAAATATGTATATTATTATAGGTGGAGGTTTTTGTACAGCAGAGAAAACCAGAGAACCTAGAGAGAATCAAAAAAGAGATGATGATGATCCGCATTTCTACGCCACTCTCGACTCGAAAATCGATTTTAAAATCTGCAATGGCATTAATGCCATTTTCATTCATATATTAGAATTTACGAATAAAAACGACATCCTGAGAGCGACTTGCAAAACTCAACGTTGTCTTTAGTATTCCCAGAAAGGAGAAATGTAAATAATTAACATCACCGATTTGGGATCGTATCCACGACCATCACGACGAAATAGATTTCAAACAACAACAGAGCAGAGAAGTGTGTTACACTTGCATTAGCAACAAAAAACGTAACGACATTGACATAAAATGGAAAGTGCTGTCGTAGGTTTAATGTAGGCTGGGACCAACTGTGTGTGACCTAAATGACTGCGCGAGGGTGTTCACGAGGTGAATATTTATTGTTTTAGCATAAACTATATATTTTGAAATTCAAACATTAAATTAAATACGAAAAAACTTTTAAATGTAATTTATATAAATCAATAATAAATTACTTAACCAATTTATAAATTATACTTCATAATTTATAAACTTTAATAAGTAAATTGTTATATACCTAAAAAATAAAAAATTGGATAACATTATCCTTAAATTTTAACTTAGTAGTTAAAAAGAAGACTTTTAGTTAGCGAATAGATTTGAACCTTCACTATATACACTCGTTACATTAACGTCAGTTTACCCTAACCAACTAAACCAACAGTCGAAACTGTGTAGAAATCGATACGACATATAGGTCAATTGTTGAAAACGAACTTAGCGAGCCTAGAGAGAGGTCAACCAGTACTTACAAAACATTTGAAAGTTTTGAAGTACGGCACATACGAGTATGTATGTCTTTTAGTAAAAGTGCAATATTTTAATTATACTTATATAGTAGTAAATTCATTGATATTAAACCATAAAACATATATTTTATTATAAGAGTAAACGCACAGGCAATCTAGTTTCGATTCCCAATCGAGAGAACAAAAATTAATATTATTAAAACGCAATGTCTCGAAAATTGTGCGAAGAGCGGAGTGTCTTAACACTAGGTTCCTTTTGCCTAACCTGCTATTTACGAAAACTGATTTAAAAAATAATAAAACTATTTTTAAAAAAAATTAACAACTATTTATAAAAAATAATTATAAGTTCAAGTATCAGTGGCAGAGACCTCAAGCTACCTTAAAAGAAGTAAGGGCAAACATCCGAAATACAATGACCCTCGAGAAATTATGAACCGTTTCATACATACAACAATAAAAATAGGTAATACACCAAATATACTTTTGCGTATCGTCTCGTGGACTTTATTTTGATACATATGCTTACATTTTGAAGAAAATACAAAATTAAAAATTAATTTGTTTCATATAAATGTATAATACATATGGAAATGAAAATTCCATAGTACCCAACCCTGCTATACCAAAAAGACAGCTTAAAGCTATAAAATCTACATACTGATACGTTATCAATAATCAACTAGCAGCAACCTACGTAACCTACAATACTACGTGAGCCATTTAAAAACCATGAGGCCAGCTAGACCAAAGAACAGTGAGTGCGCGGGCGCGGCGTGTTTCCCGTGCGGTTCGGTTACGTGACCGGCAACATTAAATTTTAACGACCCGCCCCTTATCGACTCATTGAAAAATTTATTCTTTTCATTTTTACCGACTGCGGCGAAAGTAGAAAGAAATATAGTGTTTTATTAATATATATATATGTGTCTGTGTGTGTAAATATGTATGTATTGTTCAAACAGTTTTTTTTAGTTTAATGTAACTAAATTATTAGTTTAATCTTTGGGTTCACAAACTTTTACTTACAGATTCTCTCGCTTGGTGCTCTAGTAACTGTAACCACAGATACAGCGAGTGACGTTGAAACAATTATTGTTATGTAAGTATTGCCTTGCTCGATATAACTGGAAAGGAAGATAAAGCCTTCCTTGATATAACTCAGAAAAATCTCTCAATTTAAACACCGCAGCTCCAAAGAAAGCGCGTTCAACCAAACAAAGCCTTGAAAATTATAATATTATAATATAGGTAGTATGGATAAAAAACTTGCCAGATTCTCTAAATTCTCCATAAAAATTTTTTACAACATCATTAATAGAGCTTTTTACAAAACAAAGCAGTACATTCTACTTCCATCCGGATATCAATCCCAAAAACGACACGATTCATCAATCAACTTGAACCCATTACTGCGGCAGCTTCACAAGTATTCAGGTCCAAATCGGAAGCATCAGATCAATTCACATGTCCATCAACCAACATTAAGGATGAGAGACGGTGTATGTGACAGCTATGCGATATATTAAGCTTACGGTGTATTTTAAGGTGACGAACAATGTCCCAACAAATCGTATTGGTATTTTTTATTTGACAGATGTATGTATACATGTGTCGCGTTTGGGAGGAATGACTACTATCTTATTTGTTGTTTTGTTTTACAGCTCCACGCTGTATCCGGCATGTAACACGGAAGACAGAGGGAACCTAGTGTTAAGACACTCCGCTCCTCAATTTTCGCCGTATTCCGGAGGCATTGCATGTTGGCTAGCGGAGCTAAACGCCGCGGTTTGCCTCGACACCAGGGGGAAGTAATTAAAATATTAAATATTCCATTTCTCCGAAATCGAATCCTAAAATTGTGACTTTTTTGTGACTTCAGTTTATTGCCGGCTCTCTCAGAACTTCTTTCCGAGCAATCGAGCTTCATATGACTACTTAAATAATGTTTTTAAAAGTCTTAATAATATTTCGAATTTGGATTTAAAAGACAATTGTCAACCCATAATCGTTCTACCGAGTTATCATGGGACCCCCATGTCAGTCGATTCCCCCGAACTCACTAGCGCTTTAAAAACTGACAAAGCACAATGCGAAACCTCTAAACCACAGCCAGCACAGCGTAGCGTGGGCGTGGGCCACGAGGGCTTTCATTCTTTCCCGCACATAAATCACTTAGCGGACGTTAAAGATCGTTTATAGTCTCGTTGTGATAATTGTAGCGGCTTAATGTTGCGATATTCATTATTATATTAATATATCATATTTGAGACGTTGGCGCTTATATGAATGTATATGATTCCTCTCCTCTGTGATATGAGTTATAGATATTGATTTCCTCGTTCTGATAACAAGACAAAGCGGCGTTAAGTTTCGCCACATGACCCGCAATGTCTTAAAAATTGACAACGGAACGAAACGGGAACGAAGTGACTTAACATTAGACTACATCCTGCCACATGCTTGATACAGCGTGAAGCGACCTAAATTGAATAAGCACGAAGCAACATCACAAACAAAAAGTACTTTCAAATACTTTATTCTGATACAATGAATTATCAGATCATCCCATCGCATCGTAATATTCAAAAAAAACAACATAAAAAGGCATATCGTAAGTCTTACATATAAAATACATAAAAGCTCACCAAATTTGGTGACCATTTAGAGGATGTTGGCTTAAAATTCAGATCTTTTGATTAATTATTTTTTACGGCTTTATCAATAAAAATTATTGACTGCCTTGTTAGTCTTAAAAACAGGATAATCGTAATAAAACAAAACGACGAATTAATAAATTTAAAACATGTTGGCATACGTAAAATTTATTATGAGTTGAAAAATGTTTTGTTTATATTTTTTTAGATATTACGTGTCGAGAACTTAACTTGTGAAACGGTGAAACTTAACGCCGTCACTTTATACCAGACACAACTACGTTTACAGTCTGCCCGCAGACTGTAAAGGTAACAAAAGCAGTGTCGCTGCACCACATAATATGCATGCTTCCAAATATAAATTGAAATACACCTGTCACTTGTATCGATGTATAAAAACATACATAATAAGCTTAAACAACATAATTTTATGGAGTCAAGGCAAAGCACATCGTTGTTCTGCCACTCAACACGCAATGCCTCCAGAACTCGGCGAAAAGTGAGGGACGGAGTGTCTTAACACAAGGTTCCCTCCGCCTACCCTGCTGTAAGCGGGATACTACGTGAAGCTGATTTAATTCTTAACATAATTTTACATTTGACAAACACAATAAACCGGTGGCAAGGACCCATAGCCTCGACATCCCCTTCGGTACGCACCGCTCGGAAGAACATAATGAATAATTCATAATACGACGCGCGTAGAAGAACGGACGAACAGGATATAAGATCCGGTCTTCTATCCTTTAATCGTCAGTGGCTGTCAGGGCTGAAACGATACGAGTAAATACAAGTAATTACTCAATACATTCCTTCCGAGTACAGAGTAGTAGCGATTACTTTTTGTATCGAGTAGGTATCGGTCAAGGGGCCCACATTTTCTCATAACTACGGCTGTCGTAATTGTATGCTATCGAGTTGTTATCCCCGAGTTAACAGATTGGTGGATATAAAGGTTTAAGAGCGCTTCAAAAATCGCCCTTTTTCATGAAATTATTATAAAAAAATATTGATAAATTTTTATAATAATAATTATATTTAATAATAAAATTAATGATTCAGTACCGCTACATTACGACCAATACGTATTCAATTAAAGTATCGATAAGTACTTCAGTGGTGTCGTTTCATCCCTAGTGGCTGTATAGAGTAAGATGACGACTACCCTGCCATATGAGGATGATGGAACACATAAATAAGTTAATAACCTGGGATAATAAAAATAGTTTAGAACTTGGACTTGGAATATCCTAATATAGATGACATAATATTATGTTTAAAACATTTTGCGCGGCGTTGAATTCCGCCAATCAACAAGCAATGCCTCCGGAATTCGGAGGAAACTGAGGAAAAGAGTGACTCAACACTAGGTTTCCTCTGGCTACTCTGCTGTGTTCGGAATACATCGTGATGCTGATTTGATTTATTTATTTATATTATTTTTAATTAAATTATTTTTAATTAAATTATTAAATATAAAAACTGTGGACTAGCACTAGACTAATAAGAACCGTTATTTTTTGCATTAATTGGTTTCCAGATTGCTAGAGGCGTCGTGACGCCGAACCAGACGCTAAATTTAGTTAACCTAATCAGGACTATTGCGAAAGTAACCCCAGAAAAAAGTGGTTTCATAGAAAATTTTTTATAGTGTTGCATAGTCTATTTATAGAATAAACTAAATTATGTGACATAAATTGTTCTAATGTAATCCATTACACCTGCGACCTGTACTTTACAATACTTTGGGTAGGTACTTAGAACGTGACTAGAATACACAACGCGGCTATTTCCCTTTGACGTCGCGAGTGAAGCCGCAATTAAATGCTAGTATTGAGTTTCACCAGCTGATATATGTATATTTCTTATTATATTATAAGAAATATGCATGAGGGAGTCACAATCGAATTCACTACATTCCTAACACTAACTTAAGATCTATTGCATTTTAAATAAAAGAGACATCCTCTCTTCCGCCACAGAGGTCATCAACTTAAAGCACTTAAAATATTAAATTCATTTAATATTTTTACCTGGAAAATTTATTAAGTCTGTTCATTTAAAAAAAAACAAGAGAACCACATCTACAATTCTAATTAATTTTATTTACACAAGAGGAGCCAAACTCCGGCGGGTCGGAGATCATACGTTAAATAACATCTTTCTGTCAGAATAGTGTTTATTTATTCAAATTTAAAAAACATTATAGCTATGAAATTTTCACATTGATCCAACGTTTTAAAGAAATATATTTAAACTAGCGACCTGCTCGTGGCTCCGCTCGCTTAAACTACACAATAATTTATTTATTTGTTGATTTATACCGACAACATCAACACATTGAAAACAAATATTTGATATATTTAAATATAAATTTAAATAATAATTACACTGAACGTATAAAATCACCTAGATCCGGTTGTACGTACGTCGTAAACAGGACAAATACCCGCGTTTGACAAAATTTTCGTCGGCCAATGCCAAAGTTCATTGATCGTGGTGCATTAGCTGCTGTGTGTTCTCATTGAAATTCTATATATTTCTAGGTGTTGCGTTGTAAATACACATAATTTAGTAACTTAAAATACATTTTGTAAATTTATTTATTACTTTACTAATAGAATTAATTCTAGTCATTTTATACCTTTACAATATTAAGGTACCTAAAAATAAATGATGAAAAATAAATTAGGCCGAGGCTGCTGGCGCTGCGGCATAGTATCTGCCAATAAGCGCGACGGTTGTGGATTCGAGTCTCACTCATAAATATCAGAATACAACGTGAAACTACAAAAAAATAATTAAAGGAAATTATTGCTATTATTATATCAGCTCTATCAGGGCAGAGGGAACCTCGGTGTTAAGACACTCCGTTCCTCAATATTCTTATTATTTAATTTCTAGTATTATCTATAATATGAAGGATATTATAGTGTCTGGGATTAATTCTTCACTATAAAATCACAATTTCTCATCTACATGAAACCTTTTTGATTTCCTCCTTATTGAATGAAGTCTGTTGAAAACTACGTACAAAGTAGAGTGCAAGTTTATTTTCTACTGTCTCAGCGTCTGCAATAGGTATTAGACTAGTACAGCATCAGCAATAGCTATTTGTTTCACCCCACTCCGAAATAATATAATAGAGAATATCGTATTAACGACGACTGACGCTTCACTCAGACAGCGGAAATTCGAAGCATTTATTTCGATGATACGGCGAAATTAGGAATATCAATCGATGTTGTAACTTTAGATGGACAAATTTTGTTGATTCATCTAATAGTTAAGCCAAAATGTATCTCAGATATATTGTTTCATTTTCGTGGTATTAAAGCCTCTCACGGTTATTAGAGAGGTGAAAAAAAAACCAACTACGCTATTCATACAGAGTCGAAATACGTCGTTGAGTTCTGTCACTTTACAGGCAAAGTTTCGAATTGAGTCAGAAACCGAAAGCCCTAAAAAGCTATGAAACATCTTTCTTTTCCCTTAAACTACGATAAATTTAATAAACATTTAAAAAACATCACAATTTGCCAAAAACACGTTAAAATGTCCAATTTAATACACCATAAGGTTATCTAATTCCAAACATTGTACAGCGAGACACCCCTCTGCCGCTCTCAATATCAAATATACAGTGTGTATATAGTGCGGAGGGTTGGCACTATTGTTAGCTTGTTTCATCGATTACGTCTAGTATTTTTTTTTGCATATGGGTAAATAATAAGTCTGCGACGTTTTTGGGTTGAATTCGTAGTTGTAAAAAAATGTTTTAACTTTGGTAATAAGACAATTAAAGATGAATATTCTTTACTTTTCTACTAAAATACGAAAGGTGCATGAATTTCATACAATATTTTTAAATAGACATCGCAATTTGTCAAAAAAAAGGCCTTGTTAATACACCAAGTATGTTCAATAGCGGTGGAAGATACGAGATGGATGTGGAAAGGCGTATTGCTGCCGCAGGGTAACGGAGCCTTAACTGTATTGATGAGACGATGAAACATCAGCACATCTGTGCGTTTGGCCGACATTGATATACGGCAGCGAAGAATGAAAAAAAGATGAATGCCGTGGAGATGCAATCTCTTCGGAGGGCGTGTGGAGTTAGCTCAGCTGATCCAAGACGCAACGAAGAGATACACAGAATGGCAGGTACTAGCGACAATGTCACGGTGAGAATTAAGAAGAACGTGCTCAGCTGGTGTGGGCACGAACGACAGTGATGAAAGAATGGCAATAAAAATTATGATGGAAAAGTGAGTGGTAGGGGGAGACCTAGGTTGATCTTCGAAAACACAGTATCAAAGATACTGGAGGAAGGACACGTAAAAAGCATGAGGGCCCCCCGGAGGGCATGTATGAAGAGGTTGATAACAGTGGAGGAGGCAAAAGAGTAGTAGAGTAGAGACCGTAACGTTTGGCGCTCCGTTCTCTCTGACTTCCTCGCTAGGGATAAAGCGTGAAGTTAATACACCACCCTTTTCTCTATATGGAACATTATATAGTGTATACGAAACGGAGGGTTGGCACTATTGTTATCTTGTTTCATCGACTGCGTCTAGTGAATTCTATGCGTAAGGGTAGATAAAGTGAACTAAGGTATTTTGCATGAGGGCACAAAGTAGTCTGTCTGTTACGTAATCCGAGCCAGCTTATCATATTATATTATAAATGTGAAAGTTTGTAAGGATGAATGTTTGTTCCACTTTTAAGCACAATCTACCGAGCAGATTCAGATGAAATTTTACAGTAAAATCATTACATAAATTGTAGTCTAACATAACAATAGGATTTAGCGGACGAAGCCGCGTTTGGGGCGCTAGTCTATTCTATATTTATATAAAAGGAGATGTTATTCCCACGGACGCTGGGCTTGGGAGGCACAGTCGTAATCGCTGATGATAGGAACATGAATTTTGGACAGATGTTCATGTGGAGGAATGTGAAAACCCACGAGATTTTGAAAATTTCTGACCCAGAACGGAAGAAATAGGGGTTGAAAGTTTGTATGGATTTTTTTAAATCGGCTCCTTTTTTATAAAATTTGAAATTTAGACTTAAAATATTTCATTGAACACTTGTTTCAGTATCAATAAATAGAAAATAATTTCATAAGAATATTTACCTAAGAAACATTCGTATAGTTCAAGCGGGCGAAGCCGCCCAGGTCGGCTGGTAGGTTATAAATGTTTAAAGCGCTATTCCTTCGTGGTAGCTACCACGGAGACCTTACAAGTTGTAAGACGTTTATTTATAATATTTGCATTGTTATATAAATTTTAATGCTAGTTACGCTACAGTTTTCTTAGAAATGAAGGCATTTTGTTATCTATTTATTGTTATTGAATTAAGTTTATCTATATTTACTAATATTATTTAATCGTAGTTTGTTTGGTTGAACGCACTAATCTCAGGAAGACGTTGAAAACTAAAAAAATCTTTTTTCGTTTCTTGAAGTGTAGTTGAATGAAAAGTATGTAAGGTATACTTAATTTTGTATTTTTTAAGACAGTTGACAATTGAAATCCGAGTTAAAAGATACGACGAACATAAGTGAAGGTTACTGCAAATATAGTTTTTATTTGTTCCCTAAGTAAACTACACTCGAGCCCAAAATATAGAACTGAGTGTCGCGATATAAAATTATATCAATCAACGCTGCTATAAGGGGGAAACAGAGTGAAAAGAACAACAAGAAATAAATACGATAATATTTATGTAAAAAAAAATTAACAATATACCTACATATACGACTATGTATAACATTATAATGCTATAAGCTTATTTATAATAAGGATAGCTATGTATCGAACATCCGATGTCTGCTTAAAATGCAGCAGTCGCCATGATAACGATCATGCGGACTATGCAAACTACGCCAAGGCCGATGAAGCTTATTTTATTTTATAAGCTTTGTGGGAGCTTTTAATTTTTCTAACATTTTTTTTAAAATGTACCTATAAAAATTTTAACGCAGCAAGATTTGAATCTGCGCCTCTTACCTTAAATTTTTTAAAGTATAGAAATGGAGTTTAGACGTTCAAATTATGAAAATGATATGGATTAAAATTATTTGGTATTTATCTATCTTTTATCCTCATATTGTTTTGCATTACACTATTGTCTAGATAAAGTTAGGCAGAAGGAACCTAGTGTTAAAATACTCCGATCCACTTAATTTTCGAGACATTGCCTGTTGAGTTGCGTAATTCAACGCTTCGCTTTGTCTTGTTACTAGAACGAGGAAATTAAATACATGAAACAATCCACATCACATATTACCTACGCAAAATCTAGACTTAGTTTCAATTTCTTACATAGAAAATAATATAAAAAATAATAAAAAAAGAAATTAAGGTAATCTACATAAACAAAAATTTTCTGACTTCGGTGATATCACGAATCGAACCATAGTTTCCAACAACTGAACGCTATTTCATTTTATGGGGCATGGACGAAATTTATAAAACTAGTAATTTTTAAGCAGCCCATTTATATTCCAGGCACGATCACCAGAAACTGCTTGGGAAATATACAGGAATGAGTTTTCATAGCTGGCAATGTCACCGGGATATAAATCTACAAATTTAAAAAAATAGAATATTTAATAGAATAGTTGTGAAACATTTTGAAAAAAAAAGAAAAAACATCAAAAGTATTTCATATTACTTATAAAAGAAATTGCACCAACTATATTTAGTAGTAAGAATGTGGAGAACGGAGTGTCCTAACACTAAGTCCTCTCTGCGTATCTGTCAATAATAATTTCCTTTATTTAGCTTCACATGTATCCTGTACAAAACAGAGAAGGCAGAGGGATCCTGGATTCCCTCCGTTTTTATTAACATTCATGTTATAAATTGAAATGTACACATTATAAAAAATATAGGAGGGTTCTGAGTATTTTAACACTAAGTTTGCCGTTTGCCTTTTGCTATTTGGGATACAGAGTAAACGTAGTTTTCCATCATACCGAGGATAATCAAGTAATGTTTAGTTATAGAAATTGTAATCGAATGACTTTTTATAGGCATTTTTACGAACACAATTAAATTTTTATCCCTCACTTTGGATATTCTATTAAATTGCGCACCGTACACGTTTATGGTCGATGCGGGACGTGAATTCTTTATTTTTATAGAGGAGCCATACTAAGTTTGACTTTTACGATGGCTTGGGCACACGTCGCGTCTACCATGTCAGTCTCTGACATAGATAGATAGATAGGCATCGATCATTTTCTAACTTATGTTCTTCGTTTATGGCGCTTCGAGCTTGCCGATTGGGCACAATTGACTTCGCCAATGTCACGAAAGAAATTGACCGGTAAAAAAGATATCCAGTAAATATACAATACTAAAAAATATGTACAAGAGTCTGTTTATAATAATACAAACGTGTCATTTACATAAGGAGCTAAATCTGTCGCGTTTAGTCACACGCTTGTTCCCCTGCGCCACGATTTACAAAATACATGTTATTATAATTACAATATAATATATTTAAAAAAAGACGACCCATTTCGATTAGAAGTAATCAAATAATAAACAAACCAACCAACCAACGTTACATCACAAACAAACAGGAAAACAATCTAAACGCAAGCTTTGACTCCGAGGCAGTCGGAGACCTAAAATGGTAGCTTGTCTGTTACAAGCTCGGGGTGAATGAATGAGACCTCTACTATTTATATGATTTCAGTGCAAGTCCGTCTTACTAAGTTTTTCCAGTCTATGTATATTATAAATCTTATAAAAATAGTAATATTTCTTTGCTCTGGTGTCGAGGCAAAGGGCGGCGTTGAGTTTTACCACTCAACACGCAATGCCTCCAGAATTTGGCAGAATGTGGGGAACGGAGTGTCTTAACGCTAGGTTCCTCCTGCCTACATTGTTGTTAGTGATACAGCGTGACGCTGACTTAGACAAAATTACTACCTCATTTTTGCAAAGTGCTTGTGGATCTTAAATTAATGAACAAGGCTTTCGATTTAAAAAGTCGTATTCAAATCGGTTCATTAATTCGGGAGGTGTCACCGATAGACACATACAGACACGTCAAACTTGTAACACCGCTCTTATGCGTCGGGACTCAGAGGTTAATGTAATAAGCTAGCATGCAGTAAATACGCTCAATACAAATTCTCATTAAAGTCAATTTAATAGTTTAGACGAAATAGACGAAAAACATTTATTTGGACTTTTTATATACCAGATACTACAAACAATGTATATCTAGTTTAATTACTAGTCTCTTTTGACTCTTTTCCACAAATTCCTAAGATGAAATTTATAAAAAGTTTTTCTAATCTGTATAGTCAATAAATTTCAACTCTCTCGTGGTAGGTTGGTCTCATGAAAACAGGAACAGAAGTTCAATACCAGGATATTTACCCTCAATTTTCAAGATATTGTTTGTTGAGTGACGAACCCACAAACAATGCCTTTGCTATGCGCCTCGGCGGCCTCCATACAAAAAACACAAAAACTACCCACAAAAATCACAAAAACTTACATTTTCATATACCGTTGGGCTTACCATCAACAATATCGTCCATTTGAACCATACTTATCAAACACACCAAGCCACAAAACGGAACTAGTGTACATATCAAAACAAGCTATACACATTTAATAAGCGGTTTAAAGTTATCATTACAACGCGAGTCTGTCTGTGGCTGCGCCGGCGCCTATTCGCATTATCATTTGAATCCCACGCACTAGTAGTAGCGGTAGGTACTGAACGCGAACTATAAAGAAACTGGTGGAATAGTGTCATCTCATTAGAGAGCGGTTGCGACAAAACGGCGAAGGTAACCTAGTGTTAAGACACTCCATCCTCGACATTCTGTTCAATTTTCTATATATTGCGTGTTGAGGGGCGGAATTCAAATTGTCTTGTTACCAGAGTGAGGAAATAAAAATATTAAATACCTAATTTATTCCCTAGAGTGGAAATGAATCCCATAACCGTCAATTCCATTTTTCACTATTCACAACTAAACCTTGAAGATTTTCCAACATGTAATACCGTCCGTACGATGAAAGTAGTAGATGGCAAGAAGGCAATCTAACATTTTCGAAATTAATTACTAAAATAATTAAGTTAACTGTACAGTTTAGATTGGAAAAGGCATGTATTGAAATTTTATCACCGTCATCTCTTTATTTATTACAAGGTTGTAAAATTTTTAAGTAAAATTACTATATATATATATATATATTAGTTTTATTGTGTGTTGATTGGTGATTTGCTTCATGATCAGAAGCCAAGAAAGGAAAATATGCAATATTTGATTTCCCCGAGTGGAATCGAACCTAAAACCGTCGCGTATACAATCGCACACTTGTACTATTGTGCCACGACTTCAACTTAATATATATTTCTAATATCATTTAATTGAAAAATATTTTACAGATAGATGGCGGCCTGGCCACGTCACATCTTCCTGTTTGTATCGCGGCAAGTGACAAATAACCTATATAAGGCTAAACAACAAGTTGTACAAGTGGACGTCTTATCTGCTTACATAGTCTGTCGTTGGAAACTACTTTGAAATTACAACTGTGAACCTTATAATGCTTATATAAAATGAATGGAGGATGCCAGTCGTAATGCAGAGGTGTGTAGGATCGATTCCCACCCGAGGAAATTAGAGATAATAAAATAAAAACCAGTGACATTTGTATCCTTTTTATTTATGTATAAAGCTACGGCAGCGCGATTGAATAAAAAATTATACGTAGTCGTAGGTAGGTAGGTTTTCTATCAGCTTTTTTTGCTTCCCACTTTACCAGTGATGCAGTCATCATTGTGACTGTAATCTCTATAGCTGAGAGTACAATATTCACCTAAGGAAATTAATAACTTTCAATCCATAACCAAAACTGTCTTACTGCTATATCTTAAATTTGAGAAGCGAGCAAACAACGGAGACACCTAACACTACGTACCCTCTACATTTCTGTGAAAAACAAAAAACCATGAACCTTTATTTTCATCATCATAAATACTACACCAAAAAGATACAAAAAACCTAATTGAAATAAAAAAATACAATCTCATACAAACAACGGCACATTTCCCAGAACAGTGTCGAGGGATCACTGTCCTGCCGCAGCGTGTCGTCCTTGCCGTTCAGACTGACGTCAATGTAACTTGGAAGGACGTTGAAATTATCATTTGAGACTATTATTAGAAAGTTTGTATTGTAATTGAAAGCGTACTTTTCAACGTACTTTTCAATGTGTAACGAAATAAATATTCCTGTTATTATATTTTTTCTTCGATTTTCGAGATAGGCAGGAAACTTTGGAACCTAGTGTAAAGATACTCTATTTTAATTAAGATACGTACCTCACTTTTTGCTATATTCGAGTCTCGAGTGTTTTGCCTGGTTATCAACGTGATGAAAAGAAAATATTAAATAATTCCAAAGTGGGATTCGAAACCACAACCAATGCCTTTACAGTCACACCTTTGTGCCACTGAGCCACGACGGCCTCATTAAATAATTAACGTAAAAATATCGCTGTAGGTTAGAGTTCAGACTCAGTTCCCAGCTCAGTACAGTACACTTATGCATGATTATTTACTTAAAAAAAATAATTTTATGTATAAAACGTACAATTATATAATCAGAGGCCACACCCACAACGGTTGCGAGTTCGATTCCCAATCGGAAGATGGATTTTTTTTGTTTGCTTTGTTGACAAGACAAAGTGAGTGAGGATTACGCTTTAGTTTTAAAAAAGAAGCTGACAGTGGGGGGAGGGAGTTTCTTAACACTTGTTTCTGGCTACTCGCTATAAACGGGCTTACAACGTGAAGCTAAAAAAATTATCGGATTTGGTCCGATAAAACTGGTATAGAATTCCAATATAACAAGAAAATTATGGCTGATGTATTAATAATAATAATATAAATGATTTATTAAGATCACTAAACTTCTATGAAGCAAACATTTTATCGAATCAAAATAATAAATACAAAAAAAAACATAATTAACATCAATAAAATCGTCAACAAACCCTCGCCGTGGCGTAGCGTGGGATCAGTGGCCGGTACGAGCGTGCATACGACCGACGCTCAACGTGTCTGGGCGTAACGTCCTTGTTTGTGATTTGAGCGAGAAATGTATATAAAGGATAGTTCATTTTAAAACTTAAATAACTTTTCTTAGTTAATATTAAATATTTCATATCCTTGAATGGGAATCGAATCCACAATCCGTCCCGTTTACAGTTGCACGCGCTTTGCTTGTGACCTCGCGCCACTGCTGACCAGTGAGTGCGACCAGAGGCAATAAAAATAATGAATTCCCTCGAGT
Organism: Heliconius aoede; assembly: GCA_037355905.1. NCBI lineage: Eukaryota > Metazoa > Arthropoda > Insecta > Lepidoptera > Nymphalidae > Heliconius > Heliconius aoede. Next base: position 257,685 of record JBAIZZ010000282.1, read on the forward strand.
GCAATCAAACCCACAACCGTCACATTTGCGATCCAAATGACGCGTCGCCGCACCATATAGTAGTTCAATATATAGGCCACTTAAAATATTTTTGGGTCACATGAGGTATGAGCCGCACATGAGGTATATATAAGCTTTCAGCATTAAACCTAAGTTTAGACAATTTATGAGCTTTTTCAAACGGTATGTAGGATTCTTTGGGCAATTCTTAATTGCAAAAGTCATATGAGTTTAGTCCTACATCTTATAACTCGTTTTATATGTGCAATAAACAATTTTTGTTTAATTAAAAATAAAATAAAATAATTATATTACTGTAGGTAAATAACAAATAAAGATTTCGGAGAATCTTTAAAAATATTCAAATATTGGCAATTAGGATGTAAATTTTAATATTCACAATATTTATTTAATTTCGAATCAAATCAAATTATTTCAGGAGATTTTAATGTTCCACTTATTGTGGAATTTCGTATCACAATAAGTAAGTTTACTATCTATCTACCTAACTATCTACTCGCATCGGTAATTCCTCCAAACCTAAACCAAACCTATTTTCAAATATTTGATTTTGATAAAACTAAGACTGTTCTCTTAGTTAGAACATACAATATATAAATAAATAAATAATTCTTTATTAATTTCATGAGAAGTTCAATTTCGATACTCAAATATAATCCAATTCTAACAGTAGCACATACCTACATACACGACAACCGACCTCTTCTTTTGAAGTCGGTTCAAAAACAAATTAACCTAAAAACCCAACCCCCACTACCTACCTACCTGCCACACAACATAACATTTGAATAACAAAACAAAGGCATCATTTATTTCGTCGCGCCCTCGCGCCCAAGATGCAGTGCAAAGTGTATTTGTAAACGGAAATGGAGGTGCATCGACCTGGACTGGCTCCAGGTCCAATCAGAAGGTTTGGCACAGCTAACGGTCTGATACGTTCTCACCATTAATTATTATGTCCTTTGGTATGATTGTCGCTGTCCCACGGGTCCGATGTTCAAATTGAACACGCGATATTGTAAACTTGAATTATGCTTATGATATATTTATTAGTGACACAAACGCGACTTCGCCCGATTAAACTTACTATTAAACCATAGCCAAATTAAGTTATTTACAATTTGTTACATAAATATTGTATTTTAACTTCCAATAGATCAGGCTAAATCACTTATCTCAAATGAGGAGAACTCATAATCAAGAAAGAACATTGAATTCCACAACTCTAAACGCGATGTCTTCAAAATTGGGTGGAAACAGGCGGTCAGTGTCGATTCACTACATTCATATTCGGTAAAACTGCTTAATAAATCAAAGCCATTTCACAATTTGAAATGATATCGATATGAGAATGTCCAAAATATATAACTTTAACAATATTTTATTAAACTGAGTCTAATTAATTGTTGTATATAGTATTATTTCAAAGCATTGGATACAACTTTGATTTTATGAATAAAAATAAGACGTCTCGTCTCGCTTGAACTATACGAATATATATAAAATTATTTTCAGTTTAGGTTGTGAATTCTAATAAATAACGTGTTCAATGAAACATTGTTAAGAGTTTGAATTTCAAATTTTATAAAAATCGGTGCCGACTTATAGATTTTTCCATACAAACTTAGAATCCTCATTTCCTACTTTTATACCTTAGTCAGTGGGAGCATCTCCTTTCTATATACATAGATAAACAAAATATTTATAACATGAGTCTCAAAAAAATAAAAAAATAAAATTCAACACTAAAATATCTATTTCAGGAAAATAATAAAAATTTCCGTTTCCATTTCATTTCATATATAAAACATAAACGGCTCGTACCAAAGAAGGAGGAACATTATAAAATCGTTAAGAGAACGTAAGCAAAAATTGGCGTTCACAACAAATTAGGCCCATAACGAGAGAGTCCACAAGTGTCAGCGACTTAGATCTTGATTAAATTGAATTAATGGGATATTTCGCGATTATTTATAGCACCATACATATATAGCGGCCGTATTTAGTCCGCTACCGTCTAGACTGATGTCAAATTGTTAAATGTCTTCTGTCTTCTGGTCGGCTGAGTTTTACATTATTTATAAATAAATATGTGAATGTCTATATTTGAACACCGATATTTGCAACTTTGTTTAAATGGACTTAAAATGGAAAATTATATTACCGAACGAAAATTATTATATCCGAACGCGGTTTTACCCGTTTAAATTGACTGTTACATTAAAATCTAATTATGCAAATAAATTGTGAAGTTAAATAAATTGCAGCCTATGTGTCATTCTGGTGTATAAGCTACATTACTGTAAAGTTTAAACTGAGCAGTTTTATTTGACTATTATTTGAAAAAAAAAATAACCAACCCCACCTCCATTCCATACTTTTCGCCGAATTCTAGAGGTTTTTCTGGAGTAGACAAAATATTAAATCGAGTGGGACCCGACTACACAACCTGTCGTGTTTACAACAAGTAGTGATAACTTTCTTTTTGAGCAACTGTAAGTAAAATAAATACGACAATCAAATTTCAAACGCAAGCCACGGCTACCGGCAATCTGTTCAGTTTCTTTACGTTTATTTACGTTAAAAGTGAATGTGATGTATACTGGAAACACAGTAAATATATCTATTTGTTTGAATTTCTCCTTTATTTTGACTATCAAGGTATTTTATAGTTGATACTTTTCTTTTTTAAGTGAAAGTACTTGTAGCGATAAATAAATTATTGCCTTACATTAATTTAACTTCATATAATAAGTAAGATTGTTACGGTGATACTTACACCTAATACAGTAAAAATACCATCTAATAATATTCAGCTTCTCGCTGTATCTGTAGGCATTGCGCGTTGAGTGGTAGAGGCGCGCTTTGCGTCGACGCAAGAGCGAAGAAATGGAAATACAAACGTAAATAAATATTTCACTTCCTCAAGTAGAGATTGAACCAACAACCTTCACGTTACAGCCACACCATGTGCCGCTGCGCCACGACGGCCTCTAAAAATATTCAATATTTTAAATTCCGCTTCACAATTAGCGCTTGTACTTACTAGCTTCAGTATCTATGACGATATTTTTTATCTATTTCGATCATTATGTAGATATAATGCAAACTAAAAAAAGTATCTTTAATTCTATACACTTTATCACGCATAGCAAAGAAGGCGCAGGGAACCTAGTCTTAAGACACTTTGTTCCCCTATTGAAAATGAAAACAAAATAAATGTAATTACGAAAGAAAATGCTGTAGATACATATTACGCAATCTCCCAAAAAATATTAATCACTGTACCGTAAGATCTTCAAAAATGACATACGAGTGGGTGGTGACCTCGGAGGGTACCTACGTCTGAACAGTGTCAGGCACTTAGAAAGTCGCCCAATAATTAACCAGTAGGGGCAAGGCTTGTTGCCTTTGTAACACTTTCTAGGTAAAATGCGTCAAAAGGCTTTCAAGGCGTCCAAACGTTTAGATATCTAAATGGACAGCCGTGTTGACGGAAGTAAGGTAGTTTACGTTAATTGTATATAACGTTCGTTTTTATTGAAGCTGTATTACTTTTAGAGCAGATATTATAAACGTTTAAAAATGTCGCTATTAGACGGCGACGTCAATGCCAATCCATTTTTTTTATCATACATTCATTAGAGATACATGAGATCCTACTTGTAAATGGAGTTTCAGCTTTACGCTATATATTCCAAATAAATAACCTAGTATAAAGACATTATCAATATTATTATACGCTTCACTCTCTATGCCGCAGATGGAAGGTAGTGTTATCACACTCCGATCCCATTAAGACTTCCGTTACTCACTTTCCGCTGAAATCGGTCAACGTTCAGTTGCACAACTTAACGCCGAATTATCAATTTATCTTTATACTAGAGTAACTGATATTTCAGTATTACATTAAACGTAACAATCACAACCAAAGTATGCATAAAAGAATATCTTTCAATCCAACAACTCCCTATATAACCCACATTCTGAGGCCCAAGTTTTTTCAAAATCCGCATCACCAATACCCGAGCGTGTAATCAATTACATACATATTACACAACATGGCGAGCTTGTGCCTGCGTAAGCCAGGCACCGACTGTCAAGGTCTACGGAGTCACATCAACTTATGTATTATAACAATTTAGATATTTTATTTTTTATGAAAATTTCTAAATTTAACTTTACTTAATCGTGTCAATATATTTCAAAATAATTAAGATGTGAAGAAAAACAAAAAGGAAAAAAAAATCACGCAATTGACAAAACAAACAGTAGTCCAACATTAGTAAATAAGTTAGAAATAGAGACAAAATAAAAGTTTTGTGTCGTAGCCGGTACTGGTGCCGGTGCGGTGCGGTGCGGTGGTACGTTTATGAAATTTTAAATGTGTGCCAGGCCGGACTAGGCGCGGACGGCCAAGGTCACTCTGTAGAACGCTATATTATTATAGTTTTTACGAATTACATGTAAAGAAAAATTTACTATTTGAAAACTTCAAAAAGCTAGAATAATTAAAAAAGCTAACAATTTGACTGTTATTTTACAGCACCTTTTATAATTTAATCAATTATTATTTATATTGAAGTTAAGTAAGAAATTTTGAAAAAACAACATTCTGCACTACTTTTTGGTACCGGTTTTTAAAATACCTTATTTAAAATATATTGAAGCCGTCGTGATGCAAAGAGATATCGTCTGAATGTAAACCCTACAGTTATGCTTCTTAGCTTTTTTCTTAGCTTTTTGTTAAAGCTAAAAAATACAGTATATACTCGTAAATAAAAAATAACATCCATGCAGTAGTAAACAAATTGTCCACTGATTACAATTGTGCAAAAAACAAACCCCACACCTTAAGCCTAATTGAATCATTACGACACGAAAAAAAAACCATTAGAAAGTTACATTAAGACAAGTATTTACAAAGGAATGCTAATTAAAACGGTCCACACGCCCCGATCTAGTTATCAGTAGATTTATCTGATGTAAGGTAAATATTTGACATCCTACGGGTCATTGCCCAGAAACGGTGTCGCGAAACTAGGAGTCACGGTGACACTGAGTTTTCACATTTTGCGACTGTTACGAAATAGCTGTTTGTATCTCGTGCATGTAGATCAAAGTGTTGAATATACATACTTTTATAATTTCGTTTTAGCTTCACGCCGTATCTCGCACATAGCAGGGCGGTTCGAGGGAACTTAGTGTTAAGACACTCCGTTCCACAGTTTATTTTTAAAAAAATTATGTTTGGATAGTTCATTTATCGCATAGAATTCTATAGGCTTTTTGACCACACGGGCGTAGCGGCAACTAATAGTCAGTTTTACTATTAAAAAATAAAAATAATATGAATTTCTATATTATAATCAATATATAAATTTGGCAAAAATGGCTTTCAACCGTCGCGTTTGCACTCAGACGCTGTGGGACGCCGCCTATAATACGACCTCCCTGTAATAGAGTGACGCGTCACTCACTTCTCCCAGTACCATCTTTCATAATCTTCCAAAGTAACCCAAGATGAGCTGTGCCTACGAGATACCTACATATCGCATTGACGTAAGCGGTGTATACGTATTGAAATAGAAAGCGACTGTCATGCCACCAGAGCACAGGAGTCAGTGACTCATTCGCTACAAATGATTAATTTCCTACACATGATTCTGGTACTCAATAGTCAATTCCATAATGGATTTTGGGAATGACTTCTTAGTATGTTGATTATGTTATCGTTCAATATAAAGATGTGTGACGGATTTCGGTGGAACTGCGTGAACTGTTGTGTTTGAATATTAATATAATTCTTAGAATTTTCTTAACCTAGGTAAGACAGGACCACATTGGCGCAGAGGCAAAGCGTCCGACTGTGTGTGACGTCACGGTTCTGGGTTAGATTCTCTGGTAGGGAGTGAATATTTCCATTTACTATCTCTAGTAATTAGGCAAAGCGCGGCTTTGAGTTTCACCGTTCCACACAGCTCTAGCCACCGATAGCCTGGAGGGACACTTGTCCCACATTCAGAAGAGTGTATTTTTTATATTAATTTATATTTAAAATTTTAAAAAATATCTTTCTGTAAAAATAAAAGTTTATTAAATTTTAACAACAAATTGTTGACTTTCTCCTCGACTGACCCGATAAACAATTTTATGAGAATTTAGGTTAAGGTCAGTTACCTAAATAACTAAACTAGCAACTATATATATCAGAAAAAAATAGTTTAATATTTTATTAAGTAAATGAAATATAACATGTCAACACAATTAACTAGATCAACGCGATTCAGGAAGTACAGCTGCGAGTATGTTTGCACATTGCAATTGGTCAGCAGTAGACGACGTATGTGTGTACGACAGATACAAAGGGTAAAACCCATAATAATCTGTTATCTAATTAGGTACACTTCATACTGGCATGTTTCATATTTCATAACAAACTTAAATATTTTATAATAGTATTAGAATAAGTGCCACAATTGTAATGATTGTAGCGAAGTTGGTATGTGATACGTAGTTAAAACGCTAACGTAATTTGTAATGCACACACAATCTCATATAATGTAGAAGAAAATTTCCCAAATTCAAATGCAAAATCGAGATATGCAAACTATATATTATATATACACTTTGTTTTAATTGACTCGAGACGTGAAATGAAAAATCTCTTCTTTTTCGATCCTATCTATAGCTACAGGAAGTACCCTACCCTATCAACAAATCTATTTTGCAAGTCCAGTAGTCTCCTCTGTGCGTTATCTGTCAGTCACAAAGTAAAAGAAAAAAGTAAAAGAAAAAAAAAAAAAATATATAAAAAAAAGATATTACATATAAATATAATTGTGTAATCCGCCTAAGTGAAGGTTAGACGCTGACTTGTCTGCGTCCGCTTGCGGTCGGTCACTTGACGTCTTTACTACTAAAGTAGTTTGACATTATCGAGTTATTAATTATAAATTATTAATTGACGATCTCGTTACGCTAAATACTTTACTACTTAATTAGACACAAATATCTAATTTATTTTTCATTTGACGAAAGTTGCAATAATGTAAAAAGGTTAAGTTTTCTTAAATATTACCCAAATTTAGTGTTAAGACCGTCCGTTACCCCACGCACTGTCCAATTTTCGAGAGATAGCGTGTTGGGTGGCAGAGCTCAATGTCGTACTTCGTCCACCAGAGAGGGTAAATGAATACAGACGATATAAAAATAGACAACAATGAATACGGATATTAAAATAGACCCTCACATAGAAAAAATAAAAATAAATAATTAAAACACAATATCTACTTTGAATCACATAATTTCATAATAAAACAATCATATGCTAAATTAGACGCCCAATAATAACAGTACGGCTATCATTATACTCATACCATTTAACAAACCACCCACGCAATTTGGTAGCATAACGTAGAATTATACAAACGACGTCTAATGGGCCATTACCATCGACGACCGTTACTCCGATATTCGATTATACAGCGTTAACATCTAGTTTATAGACAAGATTGCTAGATAGAAATTGTAAGTATAGTACGAGTATATAAAACTACTGGTCTTAGAAACGTTGAAATATGGCATTGGGGCATATATATTATTTAATGATTAAACTCTGTTTTCTCCGCAATAGAATTAAACATCAATAAAATAAAAAAGCGAACCTAAAAGTGAACAAATACACTTGCAACAAAAAGAAAAACTTTGTATGTATGTTACATAGAAAAAAGAACGTTCGTGTTTATCTACTCGCTAAGATAAATCTATTCATCGGCCATTAAGCTTGCCTATTGCAATATAATTGACACTGTGACGGATATTCTAGGAAAAAACGAGTTCTTACTGAGAAAATATCGATATTCCCACGGCCCCCGTCTGTCTGCCTGTGTGTTTGTTTGTATGTAGATATAACATAATTACTTATATATTTATATTTCCTTTAGCATAATAAGTAGTTTGTGTTTGAAATATTAGATCGGGAATACTTGGCATAATAAATCAATGTAGCGCGTCTCGCTCTCTCCCACAAAACAGGGTAGGGCGGAGAGAATAGCGTAAAGATATTCCGTTCTCTGCTTTCCGCAAGAATGCGAAACATTGAACGTTTTTTTTATTTTATACATTTTCTATTACATAATGACAGCCGTCCCTATTGTATATTACTATAATAAAGTTTAAGAATTAGTTAAGTAAGTATCGCAACAGCTGCCAACAATGAATGCTTCTCCAAACCGACCAACCCAATAAATAATATGAAGTCAGAACAAGCAATATTAGTGTTTGGGGCGGATTGTTACGATGTATTGTTGCAAAATTGTATCCATATCTCAAATTGTAATCGCAGGGGGTTGAACCCGTTACCCTGGTGCTCATAAATTAGTATAATTACAAGATAATTGCACTGATACCTTATAGAGATAAGGGGCACGTGTTTATATGATAATGTACATGTTATTTCTATAATAAATAATGTTACATACATAGTAATATATAAAGTAAAAGTCGGGTTGTTTGTTTGTTGCTGTCACGCGTCAACGCCTGACCGATCATGATAAGACTGCACGCACGTACAATAAAAAGGTAAAATATTTAATTAATAAAGTCACAAAAGATTTGTATACCATAAAAACCTATAATCAATGTATACGCACTTGCCTCTAGTTAAACAATAACGGAACGTAATAGTTGTAGATTCCTTCATAACGAAGAAGGTTGCTAAGAATATTTTAGAAAAATAAAAAATAATAAGCGGGTATTGTAAAAATCTGTTTTAAAATGGTTCTCTTTATTACAAGATGTTATCACGTTGGTATTCAAGGTTTCCGGGTCCAAGCGACTATCTATTTTTTACATGGCACTTATAATAATTAAAATAACATAATTTCCCTACTAGTAGTAGTAGTAGTGTTAGGTTTGGTGACCATATAGACCCAAAACGGAGAAAGGAGATTCTTATCACTGTCACACAATTCTCAATCCCTACACATCTAAATCCAAAGATCCGAAGAGAAGGCAAAATCAAAGAAAATTTTCCATAAATATCTAAGAAATATAAAAAAAAAACCAAACAATTGATGTTTTATCGTTATAAGGTAGTAGTGCACTTGCTTAAGAAATTTAACGAGCGACGACTGGCGCGTTGGCGCAGCGCCGCGACCTACAAGACGGCACCAATGAACCTATTAAAAGAAGAATTCTTGCAAAAAGGTTAATTCATTTATTACATGTGCATGTTTGTATGTGTTTACATAATTACTAAATATGCGTTTCCATTTTTTTTCATTTCACGCTGTATCTCGCACAGAGCAGAGAAGGCAGTGTAATGTTTGCATACTTTATTACATTCTGACCTCCGAACATCACAGCAGAAGCGAAACCAGGTATTGAGTTCCGCCACTACACACGCAATCTTCCAGAATCCGGCACCAAGCGTTATAGAGAGTTACCAACTATCTATACATTATATGTACGAAGAAATATGAACATGAACTTCTAGACTACATTTTTAGCATGCAACCTTTATATTACATATTAACTTTTATTTCTGGGATCACCCACGTGGTGAAATGGAAATAAAATAACTAAGAATTTTGACACATCACACATTCTAAATTACTCTGACCACAGATACTTACAGTGGATTACGTAGAAACGATCTATGTGCCTTTAAAATTAGCCTTCCTCGACAAATGGCTGTTTAGTTAGGAGTTAGGAGGTTCCACCCAAACAAACTCTACAACTTTATAATACTATTAAAGGTTAATAATAAATATTAACATAAATCAAATAAAAATCAAAACACATTTTTGTTCAAAGTCGGTATAAAACACACTGGCAAAGTAGCTCAAAGCACGTAAGCGCGACCTACAAACACACCAAAAAGCGTTCGGAATGCAAGAAAACGTTAATTGTCATCGTAACTCACGACACCCACCACGTTTAATGATTATATGGAATTTTTGTATGCAAGATTGATAGTTAGTTGCATCTGAGCGTGGCTGTACGGGATAATTATAGGTTTTATCATCGTTTGGTGATCATTTTATGCCACAGTCAAAATATTAAGATTTTTCCGGACGGTTATGTAAGTGCAGGTTTGGGTTTCGCCTACTAATACGGATAAAGTTCTATAGTGAGTGACTTGGCTCTTGGGTTGCTTACACTCTGAATAATGCACGATATTTTTTAACTTCACCCTTTAAACCGCACTCTGTTCGCATTAAGATGCTTCCATTCCCGATAATGAAATGAAAATATAAAATATGGGAAATATAACATCCTCGAATGGGAATCGAACCCACTCACAATCGGTCGTGTTTTACAGTCGCACGCTTGTGTCACGATTGGCATTTATACTGGAGACGTGTGATAAAATATGAGGTAAATTTATAATACTTTAAATTAAGTATTTCCTTTGACTCTAAAAGATTTATTTTTGACTTTAGTGGCGTATCCTATAAGCTTTTATAAATTTAAAACGAGTAGAATATTTTTATCAATATTTAAAATCTACATAAATAATTAATATCAAAAAATCTACATAAATAAATAATTAATAGTTGCAGGTTCATATACAAATTAATATTTTTTGTTGTTCAGACGGAAACAACGGTTTTATATAAGATTGTGTCACGACAATATTGTACATTTATGATAAATTCAGTTTTTTATTATCATATCACATTTTTATTTATCTTTGTTAAAATGGAATGTTGATAAGATTGAAATTATATATTAAATGTAGTTATGGCTTAACTCTCTTTAATATTTGTTTAGTTTGTTTGTCTTCAATATATTAAGGAGAGATAAGTCATAATTCAAACACTTCGACGTGGATTGTAGCACCATCAAAATGACGAAATTGAAATTAACCTCTAAAAATTTTTATAAAATATAAAATTAAAACTAGAAAGAACACGTGTTTTATGGTTTTTTAGAATTGAAACTGAAAATAATTTCGTAAACATATTTAATAAACATTATAGTTCAACCGGGCGAAGCCGCTCAGGTCGGTTAGTTTAAATATATTAAAGAAATAAAACATTCGAGTTAAGAGTTCTGCCAGCCAACACACAAAATATGTCGAAAATGTGGCAGAAATTGGAGAACGGAGAGTATTTTCACTGGGTTTCCTATGCCTACCATGTTATATGCGTTACGCAGTGTAAGGCAGGAAAATAAATAATATAAAGATACCGAGGTTAAAAAACATAAATTATGCTTTAACTAAATATCTTTGACACTTTTAATTAAACAAAGAATCAGTTACCATGATTTTTTATAAAGTATTTCTTTTGACATTAAATTTTATCATCACTAGCTCATAAATGTTTACCATATTTTAAAAACATATAACCAAATGAAAACTTTAATAGCAATATCCCTTAAAGGGGCCAGACAATATAAAGCGTTATGCTCCATAAATCTATTACACCTAAAAGGGCAAATGGTGTCGGCATTAAGAGTAGTTTAATATTTTTATTTTCCCCGGGAAACCGGGACAAAGTTTTACTTCTTTCTACTTTTTATTATATAACTATTCCCTCGAACGGAATCAAACCTATATAACCTTCGTGTTTACACTCAGTCCCAGTAGTTTTTTATAATCATGCAATAACTATTTGATGATCTCCATTTCCCATATTTTTAGAGACATTACGTATAATTTACTTACACTTGCGGTAAATGTAAACAATGTAAACAATACGCGAGAATTAATTCGTTAAAATTGTATACGATTGCTAATTTACGAATGTCGAGTAGAAAAATCACAAAAAACTAGAAAATTTTGACCCAACAGCATAATAATAAAACGCATTGTCATACGAGGCCGTCGCGACACAAAACGAATGTAATGAGCACAAACTCGATGTGCTTACTAGAAGGCAGTCCAAGGTTCCATCAGCAATCTTTTAACTGCATCATCAGACCAGCTGGAAGACACCATAATATATTTTTATATTTTTAAAGTGTTATTTCATTTATATTAAAGAAAAATACGTAGTATTTCCTGTGAAAAGTAATTTGTATAATTTTGAACATGGGTCGAGCTGTAACTAAGTTTCTATGTAATATAATTTCTAATTGATACCACAATGAATGAATAAACATTGAAATGTGGACGTAGCGAGATTTATACTCGCGCCTTTTAGTAAACAAGCATGTGAGGATGGATGAGGATGCTAGCAACTATAAATTTTACTATAAATTGTATAAGTTCTACGTAGCCCGATGAGAACGTATGGCTATGTATATGGATGAGGCGCGGGTTCAAATCCCACTTCGTTAAATTTTTTTGATTTCTAAAAAGATACTTATAATATTGTATTGTCATCTAAGCTACATATAAAAGCTGATAATGATGATACAAAAATTAGAAATTTCATTACACAGAAACTTAGAGCGCGACCCCATAAAAGAGTGTTAAAACTGATACTACTTTTAACAGAAAATATTCCACCATACAAAACGTGGTGGCAAACTAAGACCCCGACATCCCATCAGGGGTTACGGGACGACAGGAAGCTTTCAGCTGATTGAAACAGAAAAGGTGCCATGGGAAGGCGTTAGGGTGGGGTGTCGATTTCCCGTCGAGTACGAGTAGTAGATATGTAATCCATCGACGGATGTTTTATAGCTTGTGCACTTATTATACAGTGATGAAACAAACTCACAATAAATATATATATTTTTATAATTACGCAATTAAAACATTTAGCGGTTATTTATATGAAGCAATTTCAATTTGAAAGTCAAAAATATTTTACATTTATGCAGTAATATATGTAGTGATTAAACGTACTAAATGAGAGTGAGAATAGTGTCTTAACACAAAGAATACCAGAAACGTGCCATATTTGGGAGATATATGAAACTAAAATCTGCCTGCCTTCTGACTTCATCCCAGTTATCAAACAGATTTATGAAAGTACTTTAATCTACTTTAAGGCAGTAGTTCCTGATATCACGTTCAACCAAACAAACTGCGCCGCTTTCTAATATGAGTAAGGAAGTAAAGGTTTAAAAACGTTTTGTCAAAACCCCCGTAGATCTATCGTCATATATAGCTCAAGATCGAAGTGGATAACATTCCTAGCACAGCGGTAGGTGCATGGTACTGGTTGTTGTGAAACAGGGTGAGATACAGTTTAGATTATAGTGACAGCACTGAATAGAATAAGTTTGCTATCTATAATGGTGTTAGAAATAAATGCGAGATAAAACACAAATGAATTGGCGCAGTGGTACAGCGTCTGACTGTAAACGCAGCAGTTGAGGTTTCGAATCCCCAATCGGAGGAATTAGACTGGTGATAAATCAAATTGTGGCATTTTTTAGCACTACGAGTCTTAGCATTATATTCCCTCTGCCTACCCTGATTCAGCGTGACGCTAAATAATATACATTAAATATAATTAAAAAAAAAATATCTAAGCTAATATTTTATTGTTTCTTTAGGTCATCATCTTTTAATATTTAATTATTAAAATTTGCATTATAAATAGTATTTAAAACAACTTGCACAAATAAATATGGGCACTAATGTCACCTAAATACCAATTACCATCTCTGAGTGTGGTTACACACACTCCAATAGTAAATACAAGCAAGTCAATAGGTCAAATATGAATGTATACCAAAACATAAGTTGCATTTTAATTTTGATTAATATTTGAGTGGGCGCCGCATTTATATGGTGTGGGCTGAACAATATGACACATTGCAAAAGGGCCTAGATGTGGACACGGTTGCCTTGTTTCCAATGTTCTGTTGCTATATGATTCCTTAATATATTCATATTTTTTCTTAGCCATTGAGGGAACCTGGGAAACTAGTATTAAGACATACTGTTTCTCTTTAAGACACTTCTGATGTCTTTGGGTGTATGTAGAGATATTTTCTAGGGAAATCTGGACCTTAGCTTTAAATAAGCTATGTTTGTCTTAAGTAGTAGTAGTAGTTAAGTAAGTTTTTTATTTTTTATTTTTCAGGGCAATTTTTTTAGGTTAGTAAAATTTGTGCGGTGGGCATAAGACTATTCTGGCGTGGCAATATAACCTCCGTCAACTCCATTCCATTTTAGCACAAATTATTGAGCAAATAATGTGAATCCCCTATTCACATTATTTGCTCAATAATTTTATAGTTATTTACCATAACCACATTTGTTTTATTTTATCATTTACATACAGTGTTATAAATATTATAATGCTCTGAGGATTCATATTAAAAACAAACACATTAATGCTAGCAATATAATAAATACAAAATAAATGTTAAATAAATTTGAGAAAAGATTGTATTGCTGTGCCAAAAATAAATATATTTTTATGTATAAAACCTTAGCTAATGTTAAATAAATTTTAGATAAAGAACAAAATTTCACCATGCCTTATGCTGATAAAATATCAATTATAATTTTTTAAATTTAAATTGACTCTTGCTTTTATTCATTAAAATAAAGCTACCACCAGCTTGGAAGACAGTTCTATTGACAAGAGCCAGCAACACACTATGCAGTTGCTCTTTTTAATATAAAAGTTACAATTTTATTATATAATAATTAATACAGTGGTAATTATTCTACATGAAAGGCATATTCTAGATATTTTTATACCGTAAAAAAGTGCAGCAGAACAAGTTCTCGGTTAACTTTCAATGATGCAGTATTGATGATATTGGAAGAGTCAAAAAAAACATGAGGACACAAAGATGAGGATGTGGAGCAATAGCGGTATGCAGAGACCACAGTGTATGGAGCTCCATTCTTTATGTTAATTGAACCCATAACTGCTCTTTTTTGAGAACTTCTTTTTGAGAAATAGATATATTTCTTAAAACCAAACTATGTTTAATTCACCCTAACCTCCTCCAAAGAGAGTTGTTCTTAAAGTTATTGAAGCACAAACATAAATATCAGCTTCACACTGTATCCCGCACACAGCAGGGTAGGCAGAGGGAACCTAGTGTTAAAACATTCTGTTCCCAACTTTCTGCCGATTTATGGAGGCATAATGTGTTGAGTGGCAGAACTCAACACCACAAAATTTGCGATTATTTAACAAAAACAATAAATAAGTTATAGTATATATAAGTAGATTTTGCAAATATAGCATTAAAATTTTATTTCTTTAGACTACAAAAACCAAACCACTACAAAACAAAAACCACTTAAGGTATATATATTCCCTTAATCAATGACAATGTTTTATTTCAAGTGGAATGTAAACAGCCTTGAGTAAACAATAAAAGATATTGACAGTGAGCTTATCAGTGCTTATCAGAGGAATGCACTTCCTGTGTGATAATGGCTGACCTTTACTGATAGTTCCTCAAGGACTAGCTAAAATGTTTGTATTATAGGGCAATGACATAGAAATCGCATCAGCAAAGTCAATTATAATTATATTCATTTAATACAGACACAGTGTTCTACTGTGAACATGATAGTTATTGGTTTGATTATCATTTTACAAAGTCAATTATTTTCATTTTCCCAATATTGTAATAAAATAAAGCATGGTTTGATATATGCTTCTCGACACTTGCCTCAAATTAGGTGGCATGGAGTCTAAGCACTAGGTTCCCTCTGCCTAATCTGCTATATATGGGATACAGTAGTAGTGTGTAGGTTATCAGCAGAGGAAGTTTTAGATGATGCAATCAAATTAGTAAGTAGCTTAAGTGCTAGGTTTCAATTGTTGAAAAATAATTATAAAGCACTTACCATTAGAACTCTTCAAGTCTCGATGTATGAGTGATATGGGCGCATCGACATGCAAGTACGCCATGCCGCGAGCCACCTGTATCGCCCAGTCGACCAGGATGCCCGGCCGTATCTTACGTCCCGAGAGCACTCTATTGAGGGGTCCCCCGCGCGCGTACTCCATCACTAAACACAAATTGGGCTCCTCTAAACACACACCCTTCAACGACACTATATTATCATGCTGCAACATCCAGAACAGTTTCGCCTCCTGCAACACACTCTCCTTGATTACTTCGATGTCCTCATTGGCGTCCTGGCGCGCTGCCTTCACGGCCACCACCTCGTCGTTCCAGTAGCCGCGGTACACTTTGCCGAAGCCGCCTACGCCTATAACCTCCTCAAGCTTGAGCTCGGCGAAGGATAGGCGCGGCGGGTCCACGTCGCCGATGACGGAGGACACGGCCAGCGGGTCGTCCTCGGTGACGTACACGGCGGGGAAGATGCCGACGCGGTCGCCGATCTTGCCGGTCCACCAGCCCTCGTCGCCTGAGATGTTGGCGTCCTTGGACAGCACCTCCACGACCTCGCCGCGGCGCAACGACAGCTCGTCCTCGCCCTGTGCCGCGTAGTCGTACACGGCCGTGAACAGCGCCAGCGCGCGCTCCTCGTCGGCCGCCATCGCCGCGCGGCCGGCCGCTGGCCGCGGCGGCATCACCCGCCGCTGCACATTGCCGCAGCTCACGACGTCGTTTACGATCACCGTGTTATTCCGCCATCTTTGTTTCTCTCATCGATCATGGCGGTGTGTTAGAACGTTCACTGAGCTCACTTGTTCGCCGCTGTCGTCACTCTTAAAGGTTTCGGAGTATAACACGGGCGTGAGACCTACTGCGATACTGTTAATTATTCTCCATTCATCTATCACGCTATTCGATAGACGGACGAAATGACAACCATACCACAGCGAAGTCTGTGACAAACTGTCATATGATGTTACCATAACAAATTTTGTTACATATGACGGAAAACGAGTTTATTAATTTTATATTTTGAAAAATATTAATTATGTATAATAACTAAATACATATTCTTTCAATGACATTAAAATATAATTGAAATAATTATAAATAGATTATGAATAAAATTTGCGAATAATGAAGTTTTATAATATTTTCATAGATGGCAGCACTGTCATACATACAGTCAATCGTTCTAATGTTCAACCAAGTACTAAAGTGCCATCTAGGTTGCTTGTAAATAAATGTAAAGTCAAATAACAAAGAGAAAAATTTAAAACTTATAAATAATTCGTAATATAGGGTGTATAAATATTAACTATTTAAATTGAATTTTTGTAGTGACAAAATGAATCAAATTATGTTCAATACTAATTATATTAATTGAAAAGATAAAGAAAAGTTGATTTTTTATTTCACCTGCGTACACTACAGGTCCCATGGTGTAATGGTTAGCACTCTGGACTTTGAATCCAGCGATCCGAGTTCAAATCTCGGTGGGACCTTGTTTTTTATTTTATTTCTTTTCTCTTTATTTTTTTTATTTTCTCCATCTCAATACAATTTAATATACAATAAAAAATAAATGAACCCTTAACCGTGTAGCAGCACGTCCAAACTGTTGTGGGAGTCTGTACGGATGCTGGAAGGGAGCATTATTGATCGCGCGAAAATGGGATGGCTGTATTCGCGGCGACCACCCAGCCCGCGGGACGTGGGAACCATTCTCAACCTCAAATAACACCTTTACGCCTTAAAATATCACTTTTATAAACCGAAATATCAATTAAACACATTAATATACAATTACGCGGAATATGTAAGCCACGAAACCATTCATTACCACAAAATACAGTGAGAAACAACCTCAAAAACTTCAAACGTGACATGACATAGTGGAAAACCCAAGGATATCGCACGCGGAGACTTCAAGAAAATGGAGATTATATGATATATACCTGTAATATACTTATTACATCTAATTTCTATTGTTCATTATAAAACAATCAATGGAAAATATATGATTAAAAAGAAGAATTAAGTGATAGTTTACTATGGCGGACTTAGCATCGCCGGGTTGATGAAAAAATTATGTTTCTAATTCAGAAAATGTTTGACAATTGTTTTATTTTGAGAACATATTTTCTAAAGTGGTGTTGGCGTAAACGCTGGTGTAATATGGAGTACACTATATAGGCTCGTTTGTGTGTGTGTGTGTGTTTTTATTTAAATAATAATTATCAAAATGAATACTTTTAACGCGCCGACGACTCAAATAAACGCAATAGACAAAATGACAACAGTCAAGTGCAAGTCCGTCGACTTAGAGGGCTACGTTATAATAGTGGTGCAAACTAAAGATAATAAAATTAAATTATATGGTGAGTGTTTAAATTCTTTTTTCACGCTTTATGCTGTATCCCGCATGTAGCAGAGTAGGCAGATGGTCGGCAGCCCAGTACTAATTCGCTTATTTCAGAATTTTCGCTCCTCATTTTCCACTGAATTCCGGAGGGATTGCGTGTTAAGTGGCAGTACTCAACGCCGCGATATAATTGTATTTAAAAATATAAATAAATTTCACTTAGGACCTTACGTACTAACCTAGGCTAAATTCCGAGTAAATGTAAATTCCCTGTGTAAATGAGTAAATTCTGAGCTTTTAAATAATTTAATTAAAACAAAAGTTAAATAAAAATAAGGAAAATATTGTGATTGTATATCAAGATATGTTTTTAATTAAATCGTCTATAGGTATAATTTAAATTATTTTCTGGAAATCTTGTGACATTACACACTCGTTTTACTCATAAGGTTATTTTCCGTAATTTAGTTATAAAAAGTGATTCCAAATTGTCAAATTGAAAATACTTAAATAAAATATTTAACGGTGTTAAATTATACTTTTGCGATCCTTTTACATCAGGTATGGAAATGGGCGAATAGTAAAAAAGAAAGTCCTGTCTCTATGGTCCGTTATTTTTTATGATTTTTTATTATTCCCGATCATAAACAAAAATAATCTAATGTCATGACACTCCTTGATACATTTTTCGGCCAATTTTGATAAATTGCGTTTTGACCGTGTTAGAAAAATGATAGAGAATTTACAGATAAATTACTAAAATAATAATGGTCTGAACGAATAATAAGAGGGTAGTCATATTGGACAAACATCTGAAGTGGATGGTAAATGGAAGAGACTTTACACCCCGCAGCAAGAGTCTGTTCACATTGTACCGAGGTGGTATCTCCCACAATTTCTCTGTTACAACTCTGTCAAACGCCTTTTCCAAGTCCACAAAAGCACAGAAAATTTTTTGGTTGACGGCCAAAACCGTTTTACCGTGATCATGAGGAGGGAATAGATTTGAATAATACACCCTCCAGGCCTAAAGCCTCCTCTTGGCCACTCCCACAACAGCCTTCAGGATCTCTCTTAAGCTAATTAAACTAATGGTTTGCGCAGTCTATCTGTGAATCTTTGCATATTTGATTATCTCAGCAATAACTCTATCTACTCCCTCTGTCCTACCAGAATTCAGACTTCGCATTGCACTTGAGATTGAGGCGTCATCACGTTCATATATCTTGTAACATGGGTTGACCTATCATTGCAAAACGTGTGGTTGTTCTGTTTAAACTCCACTGCCCTTCGAGAGCACCCCTTTTATTCTCATCTCATCAATTTATTGAGCAATCTCTAACTTCGCCAGAAAAGTGCGTGTTTCGTCACGCTTTTTGCTAAAACATCTTTTCCCTTTACTACATACTCGTGTGTTTTCCATACAACGTGACTTCGGCGAAATGAATTGTGCTCAACTGGCACGCTCGAAATGCCATTTATCAAGAAATCAATCAATCTATAATTTATTATAAGGTAATGCAGTGGGTCTTGTAGGGTTGTATGATATGATGGTTCAAATCCCACTTGGAATTATTTTTATTTCCCTGATCTCGTAACACATTCGCAGGATCCATAACTTTGGTGGAAAAAGTATTTAAATAGTTTCAGAGGAAATCACGGAGTGTCGTAACTTTAGTTTGTCCCTGCCTACTCTGCTTTTGTCCCGAAAAAAGTGTAGATGGTGAGCTGTACCATAAAGATAAAAAATATGTAAAAATGTTAATCTACAGATTTGTTAGAAAACGAGGTGTTTCGCGAGGCTTACGAGTAGACAAGTAGACTTAGATTTTAGACCAAAAACTTTAAAAATAAAGAGTTTATTATTGAAGATAAATTACAAATATATCTATCGATTCTCCTGCTTCGGGATAGTTTTCACTCTCGTTATCTAATGTGTAATTTGTGTTAATATTCAATCGTTCAGTTATATCGTCAAATTAGCGATATGACTACGAAATTTTATAGTACTTTAACAGCTTGGTCAGATACATTTTTCTTGTACAGGATTAGTTCCAACTTTAACTTCGTTTTTGAATAAATTAAACACAATAATGGTACACTAAAATGAGTCGACACTATACATCTACACTCACACATACGCAAAGCTCAGCTTATGATAGATATAATAGACTTCGACAGAAATGTATTGTTTGCAGTTATACTGTTTTTGTGTGAGTAATGTTATTTGTAGGTGTATAAAATAATTAAAATATTATTATTAAATATTAATAAAAATATTACGTCCCAACTGTTCATATGTATTAACAATATTGAGATTTTTTATTCATTTTGGTCATTCAGATACTTTAATAAAACCATTCTTACAGGTTCCCCGTCAGCGGGCAACTGGGAGAACCTGGAGCTGGCTGACGAGATAATGGACGTGAACGAGACCAGGCTAGAGGACATGTCGCGCACTGAAGTCCTCAGCCATATACATGAGGTGAAATTATAATATTATAGAAAATTTAAATTTTTAAACAGACTTCCGTAGGAAAAGGAGGTATTAATTCGACTGTACTATTGTTACCTCAAAATTTCTAACAGTGAACAGTTTTATTTAAAAGCCGTTACGTGTGGTGCCAGTTTAATTCAGTTCATTGATGATATCCAAGAGAAAATCAGATAAAACTTAAATTTGCTTTAAGTACGTGCGCGACAATTGGATGAGATGAGATGTAACTGACTATCCTGTTAACCGATTACGATAATTCCTTTTATATTGGAAAGGATACGCTTCGAGGGTAGCTTAATGAAAGCATAATTAGGTTCTGGTTTTTTGGTTGAAATTAAATAATTCAACTTTTTTTTGTAATAATTATAATTATTTAGGCTAGGCAGTATCTGTATGTTAAGGCTTTTCATTCGCCCATAAGCATGTTGTGAATGTGCGATCACATGTGTAAGGGAGAGTTTTGACATAATTATGTTAATATCACACATATTTGAAATTAATTAATTTGAAAGCGTTGAAGTGTGTGGACATATCTAATTTACACCAGCAATGGCCAAACGCTGATCCGCTGGAATACAACTGATACGGCGGCGGGACATCGTATACGTGATTAAAGCATTAGTTATATAGAGATGGATTTCCATGTTTATAACGTATTAACGCAGCTAAATGCGAATTATAGTATGTTAGGTAGAGAGCACTTCGAACTCTAGTGTTAAGACACTCCCATCTCATTAACATTTTGCTTTTACTTGTCTAATATTATATTTGAACCCACCACTCCCAATCTCTCTAGCGTTCTGAACAACCACCTAGTACAGAAGCACATTTCTAATAGAAACAAAATATCACTACATTCAAGCTGTCTCTACCATTGACTTGTGATAAGTTAATCGAATACAGCAAGTAGACTTGTAGAGTCGAGGCAAGTGGTTGGACGGTGGCCAAGTGTTATAACCGGGGCTGTCTGTATGCTACATAAGCTACTGTAAGTACGTTTTTTTAGCTTCAGCCTGCAGGCAGGCTGGATGGCAGAGAAAAACGGGGAACGTAGTGATAAGACACTTCCATTCTCCACTTCTCGCCAAATTTTGGAGGCGGCGCTTTGCTTTTTATTGATACTAGCGCAAAGACAGAAATATTAAATATGTTATTTTTTTGAGTGAGAATCCAACCCATAACGTATTATGCCACGACTGGCCTCATCATGACGTGCAGTGTGACTCTATCAAATATTATAAAGAATCAGAAATAGTATAAAAAGTCCCGATTAGTTGCAAAATTTTGTGAAGATTGCAAAATATCTGACTGTACGCGACGTTTGTTGGTTCGATTCCCAATTGAAGAAGATTCATATCACTTATTGTTTTTGGTCGTGAAAACTTGTAGAGTCGAGGCATCTGCTTGGGTGAAAGCCAAATGGTAAGTGGCGTATATATGTGACTGCCTCTGTCATTGTTGAAAATATCTCTACATAATACCAGGCCAGCCGCGGCCCAGGGGCACATATATAATGTAAATAGATAAAATACATTTTATATAATACTAGCGACTAACTACCGGATTTGCCTGCTCGTACTACTTATGTGTAATCCATATTTGTATAAAAGATTGTAAGTGTAACAGCTTTCATTATAGACCGAGATCCCAGGGCCCCCAGACCTATGTAATATTAGTTAAGCTGAAATTATATCCTCTTAGTTACAACTTTGACTTATAAAATCCTCAAAATTTCAGTTTTGCTAAAATGATGTCTGGATGCCCTGGGATCATAGGCTATGATAACTATAATAATAACCCACGCTTACGTCACGTCATTATATTATACCGGTAATAACTGATTAATAGCATAGTAATGATAGCGTCAATTATGTAACGATCGATCATGATGATTCAATTCTGGAGGTGGAATTGTATTTATATTATATTATAATGGGTTCGTTTAATATTATAGTAGTATAAGGTAGGATTATGGAGGTAGCTAGTTTGATTCCTTTTTAACTATTTACAAGAGTTGTATTTGTTACAAGAATAAAAAATATAGAGAAATGGTATCATATTAGAAAAATTGTATCCGAATATAGAACCTACATGTTTTTTTTTGCTTCATACTGTATCCCGCACATGAAAACCTTTAAGACACTTCGTTCCTCACTTTTCACTGGGGGCAGACGGACAGGGTGGCAGGTGATCCGTGCCAACTCCAGAATAGTCTGGTGCTCACCCCAGAAAGTGTACTTACAATACATTTGCCCTAAAAAATAATAAAAGAAAAAAAATATTTATGCAAAGTTAAAGCCCAGGCTCGCCTCAGAAAATATCTTTACAACATAATACTTCCGGGCATTGAGTGTTGGGTTGCGTAACTCAACTCTACTAGAGCGAGAAAATAAAAATATTAATACAACATATTTCTGCGAGTGGAAATCGAACCCATAACATTGTGCTTGTGCTTCAGATATAAATTCAAAGTATTATAATAATTAATTATTATATTTTGTTACAGTGTATATCGTCGTGTGTCATAAAGCTACGTGTCAAACGGCGAAGCGAGACAAAACTATGTAAGTGAAAGAGAAGTAACATACTTATATTTATATTTTCCTTAATATATATTATTAAATATTTACTATATCTTACTATAATGAGTGTAATTTACAATAATTATAATTATAAAGATTGTTTGGTCGTCCGTATTAATCTCAGGAGCTACAGACACATGTCACGTTCTAAGTGCAGGAATTAACTGTGAGCGTAGATAGCAGATAGTGGGTAGCATCGAAATTATTAAAACAATATAGCCTTAACACAAAAATATAACTTATTATAATATAAATAGAAAAATATTAGTTCCTGAGATTAGAGCTTTGAACTAAACGAACTCTTTAGCTTTATAAAATTGGTAAATGCGGATTGAATTTTCGAATTCGATATTTAAAATGAAGAATAAGATATATATTATCATTTATGTAAATATATGAAAAATGGAGAATGGAGTGTCTTGAAACTAGGTTCTCTGCCTGCCATGTATATTATTGTATACATGCCAGGTGTATTTCGCAGCAAGCAGCACATAGCAGCAAGGAACCCAGTGACTCTTCTAGCATTGCGTGTTGAGTGGCGGAGCTCAACGCCGAGTTTTGCCTTAAGACAAGAACGAGGAAGTTCCTCGAATGGGATCGAACCCACAATCTGTCGTTGTGTACATGTCCTTGTGGAATGTTTACAGTCACACTCTTGTGCCCCTGTGCCACGACTGGCCTCATATTAAAAATAAAATATAACGTAAAAATCATTCTCCAGATTATAATCTTCATTATTTATATAATTTTTATATAACACTATGTTACTTTAATACGATTGTAAAATACTTTTCCAGACTAATGTGATTAAAACTAAGAAAGGCTTCCTCGAAGCAACACTCTGCTCTACCAAAACATCTACATTCAATTTTAAGTCTAATAATCTTAACAATAAGATTGATATTACTTAAAAACCACAATATACTATCAAAAAATTTCAAAATCAAACGCCTGTAAAACAAAGAGAAACGGTATATTGTGATAAAGTTCTATTGTGGGTGACGTATCGTTAAGTTACAACTGTGTCGTAATGTGTAATGAGTTAAGTATAGTTCTGACTACTTTACTGGACACAGCCTTTGAGGTTACGGCGGTGTTGCCGTTTTTTTTTCATTACCTTAAATTAAGGGAAGTAAGTGATACTACATATTTCAGATGTTATTAATAATGATAATACTTTTTATGGAAAAAGATATCAAAATTAAAACCTACTAACATCATTTTCTAATTAGAATCTTCTAAGAATTATTCTGCTTTGTTAGATTTTTTTTTAATTTTAATTAATTTTACTATATTTGGAGTTTTTTCATAGTAATGTTAAATGATGGCGATGTAACGGAAAGGACGTAAAATTTTCTTCTTTTAATTGTATTTAATAACGTTAAAGTTTTCACATACAGCCACACTATAATGTGGCAAAACGTTAAAAGTTTATAAAATGATAAACGAAAACATAAGTTAAAATATAAAGTAATAAAAGTAAAGAATTGTATCTATTTACAGATAGAGACAAAGATGGTTTATTAAATTATATAGTCTGTTTAGGTAGATTCATTCAATTTTATTGCGATTTGATAATAATACAAGAGTTGTTTTTAGTTTTTTTTTAAAAACAACAGTAAACAACAAAAACATCAGTAAGCATCAGAAATACTCACACAAAATATCTCATCAACACCTTTTTATTAAATATGTAGTATTACTTATAACGCCCATCCCAAAGATAAAAATATATTTTTAATACAAACTAAATATAACATGTTATTGATAATAAATAGCCTCCAATCAAACAACAAGAGACTTGTAAAATATCAAAATCAACTGGCAACACTAAACAAAAAGCAAGTGCGAGCGAGACAAAAGTCTGTCGAGTCACCGCGACGTAGCAAACCGGAGTAATTCAGTGTTTTACGGAAAATATTATAAAATAATTACATATTATTTACACGTTTCTATAATATTCAGTTGTCTTGTGTGAGTGCTACCTTGTGGTTCAGTGGTGGAAAGTGAGTGGTGCTCGGGGTGATTGAACTGAGGTCGCAGGCTCTACACCAGTTTGACAGTTAACTGTAAGGTTTTTATTTTATTACTCGTGTTTATTTTTCATGTTTATTTGTTGTTATTTACGCTGTTTTATGAATTAACTTTTGTGTGATGTATCTGTTTTATACGTTAATGTTGAGTTAGCACAGATTATAATAGATATAACGGTATGTAAGGTGTACAGCCTGATAAATATAAATGATAAAATATATCGTATTTAATTTAAAGTTTCAATAGAAATGAAGTAAAGAAATATAAATAGTAAAATAAATTTCACAAATACTAGATTTTAAACCGGATTTTAAAAAAATATTTAATCGCTAATGCAAAAACCGGTCAGCCTTGGCGGGATACGAGTAATGCGCTTCATATTATAGTTTGTAGTCATTTTATATGAAACTCTTTCCTTCGGAGTTCAGTTCAAAGAAAGCCACAAGGACCAGGCAAAGTGGATATAACTTAAAAGTTTACTAGTTATGCCTAGTTTACTGGAAAACACTTAACAGTGTAGTGTAGCTATAACAGAGAATTAAAATTTAGTATAAGAATTAAGATTATTACACATTTGTATTATTACGAACCTACACCTAACCTACACCAATAAAAGCGGAGTGACTCCTTTTCATTTAAAATATAATATTCATCGGAAAATGAAAATGAACATCGTGCCGTGTTTCCTTTTTTTAATTTGAAATTCTTGAGATATTTGTTATGTCAGATGGGAATATAAAAGACAAACATAGTATGTATTCAAATTGAGACTGTGTCACTACAATATAAAAATTATATAAATAATGTTAAGAGCTGTCGTGGCGCAGCAGCACTGCTTTTACATATAAACGTGACAGGTCTTCGATTTCCATTCAAGGGAATGAATGATTTTTATCTCAATAACAAGACAAAGTGCGGTGTTCCGTCCCGCCACTCAACATGCAAACAAAGACAATCTCACTATTTCACTATTTTCCATTGTCATCAACGATATGGTTGCGGTCACGTAGTCCTTAAAGTGACGTTCGAATTAATATTGTAATATATTTGTTTATTGTACAAATTATGATTTATAGAAAATAAAAATGTTTTTTAAAGAATATATTTAGTTAAATATTTATTTATTGAAGATGATCTCGTGAAATGTATGTGAAGGACCCACGGTGCGCTTGTACATACAAATGTGAAGATCTAAATTATCGATTATGGACAGACAGTTTGAAACCAAAGTCTTCTATAAGAGCTATATTTTTTAAGATACACAGTTCTAAAAATTAAAAAAAAAAGACACTAGAATAGGTATAACTAACTAGGCCCACAAATTCAATTGGTCATAATTGCGCTATTTCGTTTCGGTCCCATTCAAAGAATAACCTATCAATTAATTAACTAAGAAAACAAACTTGCATTCTTTGTCTATTTTATAACAAATTTGTCAATACGCTGTAAAAAATATGAAAATGGTTCACGACACTCCACCATTAAGCTTATGCGTGATAAAGCGCACAAGTGAAAACAAAGTAGAGTTGCATAAATTACTTTTTAGTTTCACGTTGTATCCCTTATCGTTGCGGGATAGCCAAAGAGGCAGGAGCACCAAAAACTACGGTCTCTGCATACCTCTTTCGCCTCTGTCATTAACCTTATCATACATCCTAACGCTTTTTACGTGACCTTCCTTTATCATCGATAGTATGTTTTAGAAGGTCAACCAAGATCTCTCTCTCTCTTTTTCTTATTGGTTACTTATTTTATTTTTTCGCTACATATGAAATTAAAATCAAAAGATCTACTTAAAGGTCGAGCGACGCTGACTTACACTAATTAATCCAGAATTATTAGTAAATTTCTAAAAAAATTCTGCCTATCCTTTCGTACACTGTGAATATAAAAAAAGATGTCTGTGAATTTATATACTTAATTAACATATACTTCAATTATTTTTATATAAGCAAACCGAAATAATAAATAATCTAATATATAAAGAGCATAACGAAATACCGTTTTAAATCAAATTTATTTTAGAACCTTTTAAAAGTGCTATTGTACAGTTATTAAAATCAACAGATAAGATCTTTAATGTTTATTATATAGTTTTTAGGATCTCTTATATATATATATATATATATATATATATATATATATATATATATA